>VZTO01019146.1:0-26537 GCA_013400615.1 Syrrhaptes paradoxus | reverse complement strand
CACACAGCTTCAAGCGAAGGATTGTGATCCAGGAGCAAGCTAGTCAGCACACTGGAAGTCAGCACACAAAACCTGAAGAGGCCAAGCTCATCACTGGCAACAAACAGCGTTGACTAAAATTTTCCAAGGATTTTCCTGGCCACAATCCAAAACATAGCTTCATCTTGGCAGTATTCAAGATTTTCGCTTCCAATTTGCCCTATAGAAGCATTTAAAAAGCTGCACTAAAGGTGCCAGCTCTATCCTGATAAGGATGTGTTTTAGTATTGTCTGGAGTAGTCCATCACTTACCATTCCCATGTCAGGGCTTCCTTATCACAGCATGACTGCACCAGCGATAGCAAAAATGGCCACATTTTAATGAATTCTTTTTTTTCCCTGAAAGAGGGGCTGAAAACAGGAACCAGTCATTAATAATCCTAAAAAGCTTCAATAAGCCCCGAGCNTCTGCTCCCACACCCTAGCATACTTCTCTTCAACCTAAGATACATAAAAGCACAAATATCAGCCCAGGAGAAGCTCATCTTTAGGGTTTAGAGACACCACCACTACCACTTGCAGAGTAACTTCTCACCTTCTGCTTATTGCTTCATAAAAGCAGCAGTGTCAAGCTCTGAAAATGTGGCTGTAAGACAGTGACGTTATCCAAAGGAATTTAGATTTTGAGGATCAGTCTAAATACAGCTCTTGGCTGAGCAATTTCCTTGTGTGTCGTATGAATTGTGTTATTGCCTCTCTTTTCTGAACAATTTCAGCTAGTTCCACTAACCCATGTCACCTGCATGCTTATTCACACAGATACCTCATGATTTCAGTGAAATATCTGGTTGAGAGTCAACAGGTTTCGCATTATAACATCACCTACAGCCGAAGGCAACACCTCTTTCCACTCCCCCCCCAATTTAGAAAATAAAACATGTCCCATAAATTAATGTCATAAACCATCTAAATTGGACAGGTATTGGAAATGCTAACACATCAAAAGAGTTGCAACTCACTGGATTTGTTTTACATCTTCAGTTGGTCATTGCAGGATTGCTAGCAACTACCTTGCTGTCAGTTATTGCCCATAGTAACTGGAAGAGAAACAGGTTCCTCGCAGTTTTTCAACAATTTACTAAGAGCTTAAAGCTCAACATTTAAGATCTTTCTCTCTTGTCAGCAGAGAACAAGCCTCAAAGTTAGTTCAGAGAACTACACAAGATGAAATACATTTTAACTGGTGTATCTTCATCTTCAGACTAAAAGCGTGTGCAAGTACAATCTCAAAGATGCAGTTTAGCTGTTACAAGTAGATCTTCACATGGCAGTGCCGACTTAAGTCTCGCTGCACCCTCAGACCTCCTGCCTTCTCTCCAGACCTACTTTACAGACACAAGCCTCTCCACTCAGATAAGCAAGAGACTGGCTAGTGTGATAGGCTATCTGTTTGGGATACTATACGACAAGAGCAGTGTGCAATACTAGAAGACATCAGGACAATAGTTTGCAGGTTAATCTAGGAACTGATGTCTCCCAGATCACAGCCTGTCAACAGAAAGCCTCCATCTTTACCGTCTGCCCCTCCCATCTCTAATTACAGCGACATGCTGCCTGAAGGTTATCACAATCCCCTGAGGCACCAATAAGAGAATGATGTGCCCATACAGCTTTAAAGAAGAGAGCTGCTTCAATTATCTGGTTATCCCCTGCTCCCCATGAAGGCGCTCAGAGAGCATCCAGCAATCAAGCTGAGGTTAAAGGCTTTCCAGCACAGGCAGCCCAGAGGATTCTTTCCAACCACGAAGCCTAACTTTTTCCACCATGGCTGACAAGTTATTGCCAAGACTCAACCTTCTGAAACCCAGCTGAAGAACCAAGTTCCTCTGTGTACATTTTGAATATCTGTTTTCAATACTCTGTCTCGTTAAGTATGAAGCAATCCTGTCAAAAAGATTATGAAAGCTGAGCAACACCGAATTCAATCTCAAAGTATACCCTTCCCCCCACTAAGCTGAAATAAGAACCACAAAGTAATAATACTGTTATACAGTAGAAGATACGTTCAGTTTTACCAAATGGAAAGATTTTTTAAAGTAATGGTACTAAGACAATTATGTTGATGAAAGTTATCTGTCCCCAGTTAGATATCCTTCATCTGGTTCAGAAGAGATGGGAATTGCCAGTTCCAGAGACACTGTGGATCATAAACAGACCACTGACTACAGTTTTATGACAGTACTAGAGCATCTACATTGTAGGATGCCATTAAAGCACCCTTACCAATAAAACCCTGTTTCTATAAATGAATGCAACTGTGATGTTCTATGTGCTTCTACACCAAACCCCAGACTGGTTACAAGCAAAAAGGAGAGACAACCATGCTGTCTTTTCAGCAAGATACCACAGTATTAACACCTATCCAAGCAATATGATGAGTATGAGAGATGAAATAGCTAAAGAAAGCAGTTCTAATTACCACCATTATGAAAGATGGGGAACAGGATTCAGCCAGCACCTTAGCTGTGAGTAGAGCACTGATGACAAGCTGAAAGCCACACCAAGATTAAGACAGTTCTTTTAATTAGGAGAATAGAAGAGAGCTGCCTGACACACATGCACACACACACAGTGCAACATGGGAAGAGACAGCAGTTCCCTTCAACAGCCATCCAAACATGGAGTTCAAAGACCAAGCTCAGCCTCCAAGAGCTGATGGCCCGCTTACGAAGCGTATGGCAGACACATGCTTGTACCCAAAAGCTTCCTGGCCTAACAACCACAGTTCAGCAATTTAACACACACCTAGAATGCAACGTAACCTCCCCATTTAGTGTGGCGACTGGGGGAAGAGAACCATGGGGCTTCCCAAAAGACAGGAGAACAGCTTCATAAATAAGTGAATTCTAGAAAAGTTAGGAGACAGCTCAATCAAGCCAGCAACCCTATTGTCCTAGGTGGAAAATGACATGCCTATGTCTCCCAAGCACTTCTTCAGACAAGGACAGGGATTTACTGGAAGAAGCCTCATGTTCACAGGTTCTTATAAGTAACTTTAATCACAACAATATTTGCTGAAGGGACAACACAGAAGGGGTGACATCCACCTAGAAGGTTTCCAGAGTGCATTGGTGACAACTGCCTGGCACAAGTGACCTTGATAAGCTGACAAGGGGAGATACTTTGCTGAATTTTAGTCTAACAAAGAAGTAAGAATTGTCAGGGATGTGAAGGTATGGGGCTGTCTCCACCACAGCAGCCACAAATTGGTGGAGTTTGAGATCCTGAGAAGAGGAAGCAAAGCCAAGAGCCAGGATCACAACCACAGAATTCCAGGAAGCAGACTTTTGCTTCTTCAGGGATCTGCTAGGAAGAAGGCACATGGCCCCGGAGAGGCATCCAGGAGAACCAGCTATTTTCAAGGAATACCTTGAAACCGGTCCATCCCAATGAGCAAAGGTGGCTGAGACCTGCATGCATGAACAAAGAGCTCCCAATTAACTCAAATATAAAAAGGAAGCAAGAAAGAGGCAGCAGGAGGCACAGTTGACCTAAGAGGAACATACAGACTCTGTCTGAGCATGCAGGGATGGGTTTAGTGGGATGGAACCAAACATGGCAAGGGATGAGAACAGCAACAGGTACACCAGCAGCCAAAGAACAAGGAAAATANATAAACTGGGCAGATGCAAGCCCATGATGAGGGAGCTGGAGGATGCCACTGTAATACCACTTTCAATTATCCTTATTATGGGTATGAGGGGAGGTTCCTGAGGACTGGAAGAAACCCAGCGTCACTCCTGTCTTAAAGAAGGCAGATACGGGGAACTACAGTCCAGTCACCATCACTTCAGCCCCTGGAAAGGTGATCAAGCAAATATTGGAAACTATTTCCAAACACACAAAGGACATTGTGATAAGAAGTAATCATGGACTTAAGGGAAGTCATGCTCAACCAACCTAACTCCTGTTACAAAGAGATGACTGGCCTGGTGTGCTAGGGAAGAGCTTTAATGTGGTTTATCTCAACTCCAAAAGGAGTTTCAACACTGTCTCCCATAACATCCTCCTAGACAAGCTGAGGAGATGGAAGCTAGGCAGACTTAGAGTAAAGTGGAAAACTGGCCAAACTGCTGGGCTCAAAGGGCTGTGATCCCACAAATTCCAACTAGAGGGCAGTCATTAGTGGAGTACACCAGCAGACAGTAATAGGTCCACTACTATTTAATACCTTCATTAATGACCTAAATGATGGGACAGGGTACATCCTCAGCAAGTGGGCTGAGGGCACAGAACTGGGTAGAGCTCTTGACATATCAGATGGTTGTGCTGCCATTCAGAGGCACCTCACCAGGCTGGAGAAATGAACTGACAGGTACCTCATGAAATGCAACATGAGGAAATGCAAAGTCCTGCACCCGGCAGGAATAACTTTGTGTAGTAGTATGTGCTGCAGGCTGCCTGGTTGAAAAGCAGCTTGGGAGAAGGAAAAAAAAAAACAAACACAAAACAAAATACAAAAAACACTCTGTCACTGCACACAAAAAATCCTGATGGAATAGCCGACCATGAATGAACTCATGACAAAGAAGGCCAACAGAAGAGAGGAGAATGCTCAAGTGATGTTACCAATATGGATAAATACCTGATGGGAAGGTGTAGAGAAGCTGTTTTCAGTGGATGCAACAACACGACAAGAGACAGTGTGCACAAACAAATACTGGAAGATTCACTTAAACATTAGAAAGAAGTTTTACTTTGAGGGTTACTAGATGCAAGAACAGGTTGCCCAGAGATATATTCAAAAATCAACTTCACAGTGTCCTGGCCAGCCTCCTTTATCTTCCCCTGCCCTGAGAAAAGGGTTTAGACTAGAAGATGTCCAGAGATGCCTTCCAGCCCCAAACTCTCTGTGATGGTCAGTTTTGTGTTCCTGTAGACTGGAACTGCCATCAACTCATTCATACTGACATTGTTTCACAAGTTCAGCAGCTTCAGCTCCTGACTTTAGTCCTCAGTCTCTTCCAAAACTGCAAATTTACCTCCAGCTTGCTTTAAGAACAATACACGGTGCTGGACTAAGGGTTCTCATTTAGTCAGAGAAGGAAAAGGTTTGTAGAAGCTCAGGCAGACCTATTTTAAGCTCTCAGATTATACTGCAAACTGGTTTCATCTGTGGGTGGATGAAGTTAAGAGCAATAATTAAACTAGCAACCAAGAAGGCTGGAAGTAGAGCTCCAGACTCTTGGTATATTTTTTGTTGGAGAGCTGCCAGACTCCCTTCCAGAATATGAGTGCTAACTAACAGCACTCCAGCTAACGCACCAAGTATTTATACTTGATCAGGTGCTAATACAGGCCTCGGGGTTCACCAAGGTGGTAGCTTGGAAGCAGATGAACACAGGGTCACATGCCAGGGATGGTTTTCAGTTAGTAAGCAGAAGTTTGCAATAGGAGTTCTAATGTTCATCTCCATGAACTAGCAAATTCAAGCTATGCATGCACTGCAGGCCTGGTATTCCATATAAGCTCTGCTTGATATATTACTGTAAAATAGCCTTGAAGCTCATTTCAGCTGTCTAGTGTTAACAGAGCAAAACACAAGGCATGGGCATCTTCAAAAAAGAAAAGCTGAACAGGCTACAGGTAGCTGGCCCCAAGTACAGTATCAGGTAGTCAGATGTCTGAAAAAGGACAAGCGAGTCTGAGTCCTAGGACAAGTTGGGTATGAAAGCTTTTGGATTGATAGGCAAGCAACCAGTACCGGCAGTCAGGGCTCTGTCAGACAGCTGCCAGTCTCAAGGCAGACCACAGCAAGAACAGGCAATGTCACCTTGTTAGGACACAAGTCTGGAGGGACTATAAGGACCACAGCTAGAAGACAGTGGGAGTAAGTCATACAGAACATTTTCTTTCCAATTCTGCATAGCCTCGCACTTCCAGCACTTCGCAGCATGCTGTTAAATCTGCACAGACCTCACGGGGCTGCATCCTGAGTCTTATCATGCTTCTACAACCATTTGGGTACAATCACACAGCAGAATACCATCTACATATCCAGTAACAATGCCTTTTCTTCTCAGTGTCAAAGTGTTTGTCCTACTGCATAGAGCAGATTCGCTATCAAAAGTGACAAACTAGTGAACCGGAATCAAGCAGTCCCATGCAAGCAGAACTTGGAAAAAAGGAGAGAAATCCACACTGACATTTCCCCATTGGTCTTACCTTCCTCTGCAGTGGATCTGCTCCGAAAAGCAGATCTCTATTAGCTTACATGCCTTCCAAAAGCTCTGTAACAGAGCAAGAACTTGGTTTTACAGTTAAGTCTGCAGTGGACCCTGCCACGCATCCCGAGCTATTGTTTCCCTCTCTGAAGGCTAGCAAGGATAAAAGGAGAATAAGCTCGAAAAAGCTGATGGTGGTCAGGTATCAGGACAAAAAATGTTTTATGTAATTAGACTTGAAGGGAACAGAAAGACTTTTCTATGAAGATCTGGCCAAGACAGAAATACTTCAGAGACAAGAATCCACAACTCAAGTGTTTCATGTTTGCTGGAGAATCACTGTCAAAGCCAAGTACTTAGCCAGAAATGTCCATTTCATTTAAGAGGTTAGACACTGCTCAGAAGTCAAGGTTTCCTGGCTTTTAAAACAGCTCTCTCCTAAAAGTCAGGACACAGACAACGAAAGCTCTGCAGCCCTCTTCATAAGATTCAGAAAACATGAGACTGAAGGCCTCAGAACCACGGAAGCCACAGAAAACAGCACAAGTTTTCCTTCCCTTTCCCATGATCTACTGCTTTAATAGCATCAGCCACTGTTCTAAAACAGCAACTGAACGTTTTTGAGACTTCAAAGTCAGACAGGTTCTAAAGCTACTAGATTGTTTTAATCAAAAGCCAACACGAGATACACATTAAGTGTTCCTGTCCTCCAGGTTCCCGACTCAGGATAAAGTAGTGTTCTTACTCAGCAGCTCCAAAAAAGCAAGGAAAGCATGCTATACAGAATGCAAAGCAGTGACGGCAGAGGTTCAACCACTTCAGGCTGCACATCTGTGGCAGTGGAGACTGAGGCACTGCTTCAAGGGCAGACAACTCCCCTTACTTCTACAGTTTCTCCTCTCAGAGGATTTCAGGCTTACGCACTTTTATCTTGCAGCAGTGTTTAGGAAAGTATTTGCTCAGAGCACATAAGACAAACTCAGAAAAATCAAGTTACCCAGTTCATGGTGATGGGTCAGCCATTGCCACCATCCCTTCGCCAGAGGGATGTCCTAGCACAGGGGTGGTTATGGACAGCGGTCCTTACAGAAGCTTAGTGACTCAGAGCCACTTTGAAGCGGGAGACTTCAACCCAAACCTCTCCTGCAATGCCAGTCTCCACCAGACTCTCTAGAAAGGCCCTTGGAAGGTCAAGAGAGCAGATGAGCACAGGTCCTACTCAAGAATCAATAAAGAACAGCTGCAGAGCTTTAAACCTGAGTCAAGTTTGAATACTGACCTCCCTCTGTTACCCAGCTATTGGAGCTATCCACACAGTTAGTTGACTAGGGAGCCAGTCTTTCAAGAGATTAATGACCCACTACCAGAGATTAAGACCAAGAGACATACTAACCACTGAAAATTAGGTTTTACCTATTTACCTCCACTTACCATACTTGCTTTCTAGACTACTCAATACACAGCACAAGCAGTTGAACCCTACCATTGCTTTAAAGTTAGGGACACCTGTTTGTTTGCTGAAGTTTTTCCCGAGGTGGGAAAGAAGTCAACTCATTTTCTTCTTGCCAGTGCATTAGGTATGAAGTGGAAGAAGGGACATCCCTCACTCTTCCTAGTGGAAATCCTTTTCTTCTGCAAGGCTTATTACCCTAGTGCCATTTCCAGATCAACCACAGAACTGCTCCCAAGTCTAAAGATCGCTCTCCTCAGACCCTTTCTGGCTCTCCCATTCAGAGTGCTTCTGTGCTGCCAAGTGCCTAGAACAAGGCATACAGTGCACACAGGTACCAGAAAACAAAGTTACAGGGTGGGAGCTACTCCTCAGAACAGAGCTTCTCACGAGCAACACAGCAATGTGGATGGACACTGCTAGGATGGACACTGCTAACACAACAAGTACAGTACCACCGCTGCACTCCTGATCTGCAAGAAGACCCAGGAAGGCAGCTGCCAATTCTGATTGCTACATGTTGGTCAGGCAGTAACCTAATTACATGAGTAAATCTAATATATCCATAGTAAAAAAAGCCTCCACAATTCCTACTCCTGCCTTACTCACACAAACCCCTTCTCTCAGAGGTCCATCAACTCTTTGGCAAGTTTCTTAGATTAAGGCATATATTCCCAGCAGGAGGGTAAACCTGGCTTCTCACTTGAGCGACGGTGAGCAAATGTTCAAGGAGAGGGCTCCTTACACCAGCAGGAACAAGTGCTGAATCCGTACAGCACAGTTACAGCACAGCAGAAGGTGACACATGGAAGAGACCAGACTACCCTGAGCAGGGGAGTGTATCAGACAAGGTACTGCTGGCAGCCCCACAGTTTTTGGAGAATAGCAGATCCATCCTGCCCAGAAGCAGCTCTGCACTCCCCAGGAAAACAGCCATAAGCAGCACCTTTCACCTCAGCAGCTCTGGAACACCTCGTACACACACCAGCTGGCCCAGAACTCTTTATTATAAAGTTTCAAACTGATCTCACCCCTTGCAATCCTTGCTCCCAGGAAATCCTACCTTAACACATTACAGGAAGCCTGCCCACAGAGATACCAAGTCCTTGCAAGAAGAGTTAACATATCAGCAGTGCTGTGCTGCCACTACTGCCTTCACATTCATGGAATTATCACATCCAAGGCCCACACACAGGGAAGGCACTTTACAAAGACTGGCAGCATCCTGCAGACACATGCCAGAACTAGGGAAGGGAAAGCCTTTCCATATTACACTGCTTTGAAGAAAAGAGCAGGAGAACAGCTCTGGAGAGGACAGAGACAAGTTGATGGCAGTCTCAGCGGTAAGGAAACAACGGCAGCTCCAAGCCGGCTACAGGAAGGAGATACCGAGAGTTGCAGCAATTCCTGAAGCATTCAGACTCATCTGTGGAGTGTTACGAGCCACAGGAAGCCACAATCAGTAAAATCTTGCTTCTCGCACCCTCTTCGGGGAGAGCGGGAGCATCCGTGTCCCAGCTGGTCCCTCGCAGAGAGAGGCAAGATGCCTGCAGCCCCCACACCGGGTGCTTTCTGCCCCCCGGGCTCTTGCAATGGATGTCAGCAGCGCTCAGGGCTTCACTGCCCCGCGGGGAACCAGGGAAACGGGGACGTGGCGGGTAAACACACACACACGCAGCCCTTCTCCCTCCTCTTCATGCTCCCCTTCCAAAACAGAGACACCCCAGATGTAACCCCCCCCCCCGCGCGCCTTCCCCGGGCCGTACCTTGTCGGCGATGCTGCGGGGCAGGAGCAGGTCGGGGCTGGGGGTGAGCGCCGGCCCCATCTCCTCGCTGCTGGAGGTGGCCAGGGGATGCGGCATCTCCCTCAGCGACTTGGGCCCAGAGGACGGAAGAGGTTTAGGGGCTCCCGCCGAGCCCCCCGACATCGCGCCGGCGGCCGGGCTCAGCCACTGAAGGAAGGAGGGAGGGAGGGGAAAGGAAGAAGCGTGAGGCCGCGCCGCCTCGGCGGGGGAGCTGCGGGGCCGCCGCCAGAGCCTACCCGCCGCCGCGCTACGAGGAGGAGCGGGCGGAGGAGAAGGAGGAGCAGCGAGAGCGGGGCCTGCCCGCCCCTTTACAAACCACCATCCGCCCCACCTGCCCCCCTCCCCTGCCGCGCTGCCCGCCCGGGGCGGTCCGAGCGGAAGGCACGGGGCCTCCTCAGCGCGGCGGCGGCGGCAGGCGGGCCTGCAGCGGGCCCCGCCCCCTAGCAGACAGCGGGGGGGAGGCCGGGGGAAGGCCGGTGACACGCTGGGCCTCTCGCCGGCAGCCGGGGAAGGGGGGAGGCGGCAGGGTCGCAAGAAACCCCTGTTGGCGTCAGTGCCCGGCATCAGGGCTCTGGAGGTGCCGTCGCAAGTCCCACCGGGTACACTGACCTGTTGTCTTCTAGTTAACCTAAGAGCCAGCTTTGTTAGTATTGAACTTAATGAGGCTTTTTAGCTGGACTTGTGACATCGGGACTTGTGTTCAAGTGTTTGCGTCTTTAGGCAGATGGCTAGCCTTGAGAATGTTTTC
This sequence comes from Syrrhaptes paradoxus, assembly GCA_013400615.1. Classification (NCBI taxonomy): domain Eukaryota; kingdom Metazoa; phylum Chordata; class Aves; order Pterocliformes; family Pteroclidae; genus Syrrhaptes; species Syrrhaptes paradoxus. Next base: position 16,331 of record VZTO01019146.1, on the reverse strand, counting down.
TTACAAGTGTTGAAAGCGATTAGTTGAGGAATTTCTAATCAAGAGGCAGAGTCCTTGAAGATTTAGAACATCCTGGAGTTCTCAAAAGATTTAGCAGGTCCTGGGCAGCTACATAATCACAGGTATCCGTGTATCCCGGTTATCTTGTCTTTAATTTGGTATCATTAGTTTTTGACTCAAAACGTATGTTCTAAGCAAACATAAATCAGCTATAGGGGACTGCCCCGTGGGCTGGAAGGTGTTGCTAAGATAATATATAAAAAGCAAACTTATTTGTAACCTGGTCTGCTTGATTTGTGGGAACTTTCCACCTTGCCCCCTGCACAGAAGAAAGCAACGTCTCCTCTCTAAACACGCTTTGTGTGTGTCTCAGCAGTTATTTTCACTTTCAGGTAAAGACCCCCCAGGCCGGCCACAGGGACAAGGCTCTTCTTCAGGGACCTCCTATTTACAACAGGCTGGTACACACTGGAAGTAGAGATGCAGAGAGATGTCTTGTGCATAAAGCCAGCCATGTACAGAAATATGCTTTCAGCAATCGTCATGTGTTCCCTTTCACTGCACTCATTTCACATTTTTGTAAAATAATGTTTCATCTGAAGCTGCTCGGTATTCATTGCAGAGAATTCTTTTTATATTTGAAAAAAAAGTTAAAGATGTGCTGAGCAGTTTGACCCTGTGTGGAAATAATTTTTGTATTTTGTCAGGCAACCTTAAATTCAGGGTCTCTTATGATTTGCTAAAATGAACTGGAAGATTATATCAAATCCTGTAGAAATGAAAATTTGAAAAATTTGAAAATTTGTCTAAAATCATGTATCAGTTACAAAATTTCAGTCATCTATCCACAGTTAACAATGTGAAAAAAGTGTTGATGACAGCCAAATAAATAATAAATAGAAGAAAAACCATCATAATCTGGTTTAAGATATCTGCTCACAGGAGCAGATAAAACAGCTACACTTGTCCGATAAATTATTCTTTGCTAATAATTTGCTCAGCACTGATTAGACGTAATAGCGTAACATGCTACTGGGGGAAGAGATGGATCACTATGAGACTGTCATAATCCCTTCTGGCTATATATATATATAAATATATGCATACAGATATGTGACCAAACAGGACTCTGATGCTGTAAACTTTTTTGTGCATGTTTAACTTTTCCCAGGAGAGTACAGCCCATTGAAATCAGAAGGGTATCACTGCTACCTAAAGCTAAGCCAGCAAGTTTTACTGGTGTCAACCCCAGGTGCCGCACAAATGGGAGTGCAACGCTGTGGACTTGCATTACAAAAAGAAAAGCTATTTATCACAGGAAAAAAATATGAAAAAAATCAATCCTTACCATAACTGCTTAATATTACATAGTGTTTGAACTCTGGTAACAAAATCCCCAATGAAGTCCCAGGCCCCAGTGAGAAAAAAGCTGTGAAATATCCCTTGTTAATTACAGTTAAAAACAACCACCTATTGATCTACCATGAAAATGAAACAATACAGATTAGCTAGCATAAATACATACACCCCAGCTTTCTTCTAGACTATCCAAATCTTATGTGGAAACTATTGTGATGAAATAGCAGGGAGGTTTGTGTATCTGCTGCACTGCTAAGGAACCACTTCCCTTCAGTTTTGTGAAATCCTGAATCTCAAAGCCTTACCACTTACCAAGAGCTCTTCCTGTCCATTCCCTTAAGCATCCTCACCTAACTGTGTTTCCAACTCATACCTTTCTCCAAAGGAAGCCTGTCAGAGATGCTTACACCAGCACCGTCAAAATTTGTAAACCTGGGGACATTCTAGCTCTCTGCAGGGACAAATGACCTTCTACTCACTAAGCCTATTGGCATGGTGGGCAGCGAGCTGAGCACAAGCCTGCTGCCTCCCTGCAGCAAAGAAGACCAAGGGTATCTGCAACCAGCACAGGCAGCAGAACGAGGGCAGGGTTTATTCCTCTCCACTTGGCACTCATTCAACCTTATCAGAAACACCGTGTCCAACTGTAGACCCCACAAGAAAGACACAAACTGGAGAAAGTTCAGAGGAGGGCACTGAGATGGTTGGTGACTGGAGCACTTGCCCTGCAAGCAGAAGCTGCTGGGCCGAGGCTTTTTCAGCCTGGAACAGACATGGCTTCAAGGGGACATAATTGCAGCCCCTAGTACCCCATAGGTAGGGGATGGAAGAGATGGAGCTGGGCTCTTCACAGCAGTGCATAGCAGGAGGACAAGAGCCAAAAGACATAAATCAAAACAGGAAATTCTTGATGGATTTTAGGAAGAACATCTTCCCACTGAGGACAGCTGAGCAGTGGAGCAGATTGCAGAGAGAGGTTGTGCCATCTCCACCCTTGGAGATTTTCAAGACAATCTGGTCTGATCTCATGTCTGACCTTCCTTTAAGCAAGAGGTTGGACCAGAGACCTCCCTAGGTCCCTTCCAGCCTGAATGATTCAGTGATTCAGATAATGTTTGTTGCTATGGAAGTAGTATGTCTAGTTTCTGAAGCAATGTGAGGTGTCCTCTCTACTTTCCTGTATACGAGGATGAAGTTCCAGGCTCCAGAGATTCCCTCACTGGTCTAGCTCCCTGCGAATCGAATACTGTATGTACAGGCAATATATGCCTCTTTGTTTACTAATCACAGTTATCTGTGTTACCTAGATAGTTTCTGCTTGGAGCTGAAACATGTCATCCTTAATCTTTTCATCTGACACAAAATACTTAGAAACATTTTCAAATAACTAACTGGATCAGTATATGCAAAACACAGGAATATTTGTGCACCTGTGAATACAAGCAAGCTGAAGTCTGGTTGGAAAAAGTTCAGAAGACACTAGTAGAAGGACTTTTATCCAGGAAAACAGACAAACATGGTGATTATTATGGTGATACTCCTAAATTCTGACTACAATAGTTACATTTAAATTTCAGAAGTACATCATAGCACAGTACAAAGTCAAGACGGTTATCTCTTGAGCAGTTCTCTTTGCTATATTGATCCCTTCATCACTTCAATATAAATGTTCACTACAACAAATTTCTGATAATAACATGCATTTTGTGAAACCAAATGGAAAGGGTTAGCGTATCTGTAAATCTCTTAAGGACTAAAGACAGATGTCTATCTTGCTCTGATTTCAGTGAGCACTAAGTCTAAGTATCTGTATAGGCAGCAATCTAGGTTAACAATGATATATACCTTCAGGAGCAGATGCAAACTATCACACGGAGAGCCAGAAGAGTTCAAAAATCATAAATCGTATCTCAAAATATATGAAACTTTCTTTAAATTTGTAATCTGAAAAATCTGTATAACTGGCTGGCCTTCTCTTTGCTTTCTTCTCTGCAAGTTCATATCACAGACCAAGGCGAGTTTTTAGCTTCAGCCACAAGAGAAACACTTTTTTTTTTTTTTTAATGGAAGATGACAATCTTCTGTACTTGATTTCAAGAGCTGGAACTTAAAAAAGACAGAAGATAAAACATTTTAAGACTTGCATTTGAACAATTAGGAGCAAATTCTTGTACATTGACTAGAACTAGCCACACATTATCAACAGAGGCCATAAACAACTCCAAATCTTTTGTGCATGAAACAGAACAGAAAGAAGGTATGCTATGTAGCTAAATTCTTGTAGGAAATTTTTTCCACACACAAATAGAAAACCTCTAAATGTATCAGCATGTGGGTCATCTGTCTCCAGCAGCAGGCACAAGAATGTACAGCCAAAAACTAAGGAAGGAAAGTGTCTGTTTTTCTAATAGTAGCAGCACTGAAATAAATAGTCTTAATTCCACTAAGGAATTATGAGTGATTATAAACATGGTGATGTTCCACTCTCCAGTTCCTACTCCGTACCACCAACTGTGGTGGTAAAATTTTATGATTGTAATATTTTCCTTGACATTTTTATTGATAGTTTTCTTTTTGTTGAACATTGACCAAGCTAAAGCAAATCAGCACATGAAGCATGCAACCAGCAGAATAAAATACACAATGAGAATCAAAATCAGTGACTGGCTGAAGAGGGTCTGCTATTCAATGCCCACTTCTTAAACCAAGTTAACCTGAAAAAACTGTCACGACTTCCTAACAAAATTACTATGTTTACAGAATTTCAGCTGAGAAACAAGATATAACAGAATAGGTATGCATATAATACTATCTGGGTAAGAAGACAAATGGTCAGTTTGGGGATCAAGCGTCTCACAAATTCAAGACAAAGGTCACCAGTTTCACCTGCGTTTTTTTTCTGAAGAAAATAGTTCTACCTCTGTATCACTGATATGAAAGTCCTACAGGCTTGGAGTGTTACGAGGATAAATGGAGAGAGGAAGGATCTGCAGGTTGTCTTCTCATCCTGCATTTTCAATTATACTCTTGTGCCTCCATTAAGGCAGCGTTTGTTCAGGAAGGACTCACATTACTTCTGCTGTTTAGCTCCATCTTCTCAACCAGGGCTGATATATACATTACAATTAAGCATCTCTGGCACCACCTGGAGATCCTTCTGTGTATGTTGCATCTCCTGTCATTTTCACTAAGGGTGGGACATGGGCCAGCATAAGCAAGAACAGGAATTCTGAAGAGATTCTATGCAGTGCTATGGAGTTGCATTATGTGTCACATACCTACAGTTGTTGGTACAGAAGCAGTTTGGTGGTGGGTTATGAGATCCCGGTGCTTTCTCTACTGCCTCTCTAACTGCTCTAAAGAAGAGCATTTTCTTATTTAACACAATTTCTGATTTTAAAATAAGTTGACAGATGTTACAGGCAAATACACTACATGGGAACAATACGGTATTAGGTGGCAAAGCACTTCTCAAAGCAAGGACTGGACCAACTCCTTAATACTAACAGAAAGTCATGGGTAGGAAAAACTATTTACAAATTTAATGATAGGCAGCACCAGTAGTTTACTGCTGTTCTGATCTGGAGTGCCAGGTACTCCAGTAATACTGTTCAGAATGTTTTTATAAAGGCAGATGTCTTTGTAAGTGCTTAGTGTGAGCCTGAAAAGGACTCTCAGTTATTTTGTAACGTTCTTTTTGTAATGAATCTTCATCTTCTTATTCAGATAAGAAGACATAAAATGGCAATAGGGTTTACAATGAATAGCAGGAGGCTAACTGCAGGTTGAATTTATTTACTAGACCAGACATGTAAAACCCACCTGCTTCTCATCAACTATTCTATTTAAAGCCTAAATTGTAGGATTCTTCTCCTCCATAGCACACTCCAGACAGTACAGACATCAAACAGTAAGGTAGGCTGGAGGCCACTCCAGCTGGGCTGTCAGGCTTGGCTGGTTTGCTGGGCCAGTGTCAGTAAAAGCTTTTTTCCCCAATGTCAACAGCCTCCTCTTGGCCACTTTATCCTTTCCCCCCTGTGTTCTCCCTGCAGAGGATTACGCTTTGTGTCTGTCTGTATATAAGCACTTATGAAACTAGTACAAAACAAGACCACTCTAGAAGATATAAAAACAAATTAATAAATAAAAATTCAGCTGTCTTTTGAAGAAAGGTCCTTCCTTCCCTGTACTACTTACTACAGCTCATGTGTTGTTCTGCAGGGATTGAGGACAGCAGGCTGTAGACCCGAGCCAGTTAAATCTTATGCATGTGCTTGTTGACTGTACAGAGATGAGATTGCTTGCAAGTCAACAGCACTGTTCATGCACACATTTAAGCTAATGAGTAACCTTTTGCTGCATCAAAAGCCTTCAGAGCTGTCAAGTTTGATGGGGAAGCAATAAGCGGGATTGTGGGAAGGCACAGCACTTGTGAGAGAAAATGGAAGTCCAAATGACTATGAAATGAAAAATGAGAAGTCCAACCACTGAGAAAGGCTACAACTATGGATACAGTATCTTGAGGCAACTGCATATAAAAAGTAATCCAACTAAAATGTTTAGAGACTCTTCAAAACATTCTAATTTGTTTGGTAGGTTGATTTTTGTTTTGGTTTTTTTTTTTTGGTGACATGCACAATAAATATAGAAATAAAAGGAAGCATTTAGAATGGATCCATATGAGTAGCAGTGCCAGCTGGAAATAACAGCAATGTTCTGGAAGATCTTGGCACAAGCCACAGAGATATCCCGCATAGCCCATTTTCACTTGGGGAAAAAAAAAAAAAAAAGAGAAAAAAAGAGTCATTCACTGTTTTACCTCAGCTTTGTCAACTGCAAGCAGCCTGCAGTGAACAGAACTGCCCATGGCCATTCTGAAATATTGCAGTTTATGATCATTCAGTATCACAGCCAATTTAACTCTGCTTTTGTTTATTTAAGGAGATACACAGCTCTCTCTACACCGAGATTATGAGAACAGCCAGCCTGAAACGCAGCATTTTATTGGCTCAAGGAGAAGCATGGCCAGATTCACAAGGCAATCCTCAAGAGCCTTTTTTTAAGCTGAAGATTGTGTAATGACTTTCCAATAGACATGCTATGAATGCTGCATAATTTTTATTTGATTATGGTGAACAAGAAAGAGGTATTTCAGTGAAAATGAAAGTATTCTGATGCATGAAAGATTAGACTCCCTTTCAAGGGCTACATTCCTTCCTGTTTTTTACAACCCAAGGAGGAAATTAATTTACTGATATGAAACTCCTCCCAAGGATCATTTGACTTGAGGCAGAGACGCTCAATATTACTACTATGATCAATTTTTGCTGCACTTCTACAGAACTCCATAATTAATGAGTCCCAACCTTTCTAAACCTGAATTTCCTTGCTGGTGATGACTGTTCCTTGCCCTGCTACCTCTTCCTTTTCTACCGTCCTTCCTCAATCCCCAGCCAAGGACCACTGCCCACTACTTAATTCTTCTTACCAGCGCTGTCTGTGTCACAGAAGAGCCCAGCAGCTAAGCCTGTCTCAAACTGCAGTTTTTCAGAATCACTTACATGCTCAGTCCTGGCATGTCAATGCAGAGAAACACACTGTTGGATTATTAGCTTGGGCACTACACTGCTCTTCACTCACAATTCCTCTTGGCAGTTAAGGATTACAGGCAAAACATGTAGGTAAAATGGGCGACAGAACATCCAAGAGACAATAATTAAAAGGGAAAAAAAAAGTATGTATGACAGTTCTCAAGGCACAGCGAGCAATTACAAAAAGGAAGACAGCCACAGAACATCAGAAGGAGGGAAGGTGCTCCATCAGCTGTTCAGGCAAAGGGAAGAGCGGAAAACAATGCCTGTATATGTGAAAGGCAGCAATGTTTGCCTTCCACAGTATTAATTAACACAGATTTAAAGCAAACAGAAAACCCCCCGAGATTGTCAGATATTTGCTGGTTGCTCAGGGGCTGGTTTGGTTTTTCATTAACACGCACAAACACACAGAGACTGGTTTTACCAGGCAAACAATCTAGGTAACCAAATTCTAAATCTGGATGTTACAAGTCTCTATACATAAATCTGTTGGGTTTTACAATTTTCACACAGTGAGACTTTGAAAAGCAAGTATAAATGCATGGATGGACAGGATATTTGGTTAGCAGAACATTCCCTATCTCACAGAATTGGTATGCATAATACTAATGCACCCCTTTTTAAGTTAATCAGTTGTTATATTGATGGGATTTTTATACATTCTGTACACTCTCAAAAGTGTAATTTATTTCTGCATCATCTAGTATACCTGGCTGCAGCGGAAGAGCTTAAAAAATTGTTAATTGCCTTTAACAGTTATGTATATATTTGGTTGTCCAAGCTAACGGACGAATGTGGCATTTAGCACTGTGTACACCCTGTGTACGTTCTTACCGATATAAATAATTCCATCATAACTAAAACAACAGTTTTTAGTAAGCCCTTTTTCTGCTTCAAGCCTGGACAGTGATGAGGTTATGGACTTCTAAGATGTGATGGAAGAAGAAGCAGATGTAACTAAAGGCCCTGCAGGACACATAGGGCTTGACTACCAGATCCGAGACTGCCCTTGTCATAAGTAAGTGCCATTTGCTCAGAAATGGCTGTTACATACACAGCGAAAGTCTCAGTACTGAAAAGTTTAATATCTTGCAGTAAAAGCATGTCTAACTAGAGACACCTTGAACTAAGATTTATTAAAAACAAAACAAAACTAAATTATTTTCTGTATCTAATTTGGTTCTAAAAAAAAAGGCCTTTATTTCATTAAAATTATTTACTGCCTTAAAATACCCTGCATGTAAAACTTAAGTAGGCAGCATGACTGATCTCTTGGCTAGCCAGAGGTCAGTGTTGGCCCCATCTATTTGCAGCCTGTTATATTATTTATTTATTGCAGTTCTTAAGAACTGATTTTACTCGGGTACCATCACAGGTACAGCTGCTAAGGGCCACAGTTCAAATCACTACTCAGCTTTGTTTGAGTCAAACTGAAGTATTTTAAACTACAAGATCACAAAATAAGATTCAGAGATTGCTGTGTAAGACTAAAGCTTATCCTCCAGGATGGACTTGATCACCTAAGAAAATATATTCTCATTTATAAAGCTGTTACTTGACATTTCAAAAACAAACCATGCATTAGTAACGTGAATGCACAACCCTTTTTGGAATTCATGACAAATCACAGAATCATAGAATCACAGAATGGTTGGAAGGGACCTTCAAGATCATCGAGTTGCAACCCCCTGCCATGGGCAGGGACACCTCCCACTAGCCCAGGTTGCTCAAAGCCTCATCCAGCCTGGCCTTGGAACACCTCCACGGATGGGGCACCCACAACTTCTCTGGGCAACCTGTGCCAGCATCTAACCACCCTCACAGGAAAACATTTCTTCCTGATACCTGATCTAAATCTCCCCTCTTTCATCTTAAAATCATGACCCCTTGTCCTGTCCCTCCCCCCAATCAAGAGTGCCTCCCCATCTCTCCTGTATCCCCCTTTCAGCACTGGAAGGCTGCTCAAAGGTCTCCCTGGAGACTTCTCCAGGCTGAACAACCCCAACTCTCTCAGCCTGTCCACATACAGGAGGTGCTCCAACCCTCTGACCATCTTTGTGGCCTCCTCTGGCCCCTCTCTAACAGGTCCATGTTCTTCCTATGCTGAGGACCCCAGAGCTGGATGCAGAACTGCAGGGGAGGGGTCTCATGAGAGCAGAGGGGAAGAATCACCTCCTTCAACCTGTTGGTCACACTGCTGATGGTGCAGCCCAGGACACTGTTGGCTTTCTGGGCTGCAAGTGCACATTCCCGGCTCATGTTCGGTTTTTCATCATTCAACACCCCAAGTCCTTCTCCTCAGGGTTGCCCTCTCAATCCATTCTCCACCCAGCCCGTATTTGTGCTTGGGATTGCCTCGACCCACGTGCAGGACCTTGCACTTGGCCTTGTTAAATTTCATGAGGTTTGCATTGGCCCACCTCTCCAGCCTGTCCAGGTCCCTCTGGATGGCATCCCTTCCCTCCACCGTGTCCACCACACCACACAGCTTGGTGTCATCAGCAAACTTGCTGAGGGTGCACTCCATCCCACTGCCCATGTCTCCCACAAAGATGTTAAACAACACTTGTTTAACACTTGTCTCTACACTGACCAGTGACATTGGACATGGAGCCATTGACCACAACTCTTTGAGTGTGACCAACCAGCCAGTTCCTTATCCAGTGAGTGGTCCTTCCGTCAAATCCATGTCTCTCCAATTCAGAGACAAGGATGTCATGTGGGACTGTGTCAAAAGCTTTGCACAAGTCCAAGTGGATGATGTCAGTTGCCCTTCCATTATCGACCAGCGCTGTGGCCCTGTCATATAAGGCCACCAAATTTGTCATGCATGATTCACCCTTGGTGAAGCCATGGTGGCTGTCACCAATCAGCTCCTTATTTTCCATATGCCTCAGCAGAATCTCCAGAAGGATCTGCTCCATGATCTTGCTGGGCACAGAGGCAAGACTGACTGGTCTGTGGTTTCCCGGGTCTTTCTTTTTTCCTTTCTTAGAAACGGGGGTTGTATTTTTCCAGTCAAAAGGAACTTCCCCGTAACTTCTCAAATATGGATAACGGCTTGGCAACTTCATCTGCCAGTTCACTCAGGACCCACAGATTTATCTCATCAGGTCGCATGGACTTGTGCACCTTCATATTTCTCAGGTGATCTTGCACCTGATCGTCTCCTACAGTGGACGGCTCCTCATTCACCCATTCCCTGCCTTTGCCTTCTGTGATTTGAGCAGTGTAGCTTGAGCACATGCCAGTGAAGACTGAGGCAATGTCGTCACAGAGTACCTCACCCTTCTCCCTATCCTGGGTAAGGAGATGTCCCGTTTCCTTCTCCAGAAGGCTGACATTTTCCCTGGCCTTCCTTTTATCCCCAATATACCTACAGAAGCATTTCTTGTTGCCCTGTATGTCCCTGGCCAGATTTAATTCTATCAGGGCTTTAGCCTTCCTAACCTGATGTCTGTGTGGTGTTTCTCTGTCATCCAGGGGGTCAGAGCCATGACACCCTCACACTTGCTCCTGCAGCCCTCTGTATCCAGGCAGCTGCCCCTCGCAGGAGCCATTAGACCCAACCACAGTTCAAAGCCTAAACCGAACACTTCCTGGGGCCTGAGTAAGCCTGTCCGTGCACAACGCCGCCTCCTCTGCCCGACCCCGCAGCGAACAGGCCAGACGGGGCCCGCGGAACCCTGCGGAGCCTCCTCCTCCCTCACAGCCCTGCCGGACCCGCCCATTGCCTCCACACCAGGGGCTGTCCCAGAGCCAAGCGGAGGCGGGCCCGCCTCCCCCTGCTTGAAGCTGACAGGTCATGCCGACCTGTCTGTCTAGCTATGGGACGTGACGGACTTCGCCACCGACCGGGAAGGAGTTACACGGCGCGGGCGGCGGTGTATGGGGCGTGTCGTCGCGCTGTGCGTTGCGTCATGAGGATGTGCGGCGAGCTCATTGGCTGGCGGCGGGGCTGGGCGGGGAGAACCAAGTTGGGCAGGGGGTGGGGTGGAATGGCTGTAAGGGCGCCGGGCCCCGGGTAACGGCGGGCGGGGGAGAACGGAGAGGAGCGGGAGCCCTCGGGCCGGTGGGTAGCGGAAGGGCAGGGGCCGGGCCGGAGCGGGAGGGAGGCGCGGGGACGGGCTGTGGATCCCCGCCGGGCCGGGGAGGGCGAGAGAGCGGGAGAGTCCATCCTTTGTAAGCGGGGGGGGGAGGGGAAGGGAGGAGAAGGTGAGCGGGAGAGTCCACACACGCGGAGGGGTGGCGGTGGGAGATTCCATTCCANAGAGCTGGATGCAGAACTGCAGGGGAGGGGTCTCATGAGAGCAGAGGGGAAGAATCACCTCCTTCAACCTGTTGGTCACACTGCTGATGGTGCAGCCCAGGACACTGTTGGCTTTCTGGGCTGCAAGTGCACATTCCCGGCTCATGTTCGGTTTTTCATCATTCAACACCCCAAGTCCTTCTCCTCAGGGTTGCCCTCTCAATCCATTCTCCACCCAGCCCGTATTTGTGCTTGGGATTGCCTCGACCCACGTGCAGGACCTTGCACTTGGCCTTGTTAAATTTCATGAGGTTTGCATTGGCCCACCTCTCCAGCCTGTCCAGGTCCCTCTGGATGGCATCCCTTCCCTCCACCGTGTCCACCACACCACACAGCTTGGTGTCATCAGCAAACTTGCTGAGGGTGCACTCCATCCCACTGCCCATGTCTCCCACAAAGATGTTAAACAACACTTGTTTAACACTTGTCTCTACACTGACCAGTGACATTGGACATGGAGCCATTGACCACAACTCTTTGAGTGTGACCAACCAGCCAGTTCCTTATCCAGTGAGTGGTCCTTCCGTCAAATCCATGTCTCTCCAATTCAGAGACAAGGATGTCATGTGGGACTGTGTCAAAAGCTTTGCACAAGTCCAAGTGGATGATGTCAGTTGCCCTTCCATTATCGACCAGCGCTGTGGCCCTGTCATATAAGGCCACCAAATTTGTCATGCATGATTCACCCTTGGTGAAGCCATGGTGGCTGTCACCAATCAGCTCCTTATTTTCCATATGCCTCAGCAGAATCTCCAGAAGGATCTGCTCCATGATCTTGCTGGGCACAGAGGCAAGACTGACTGGTCTGTGGTTTCCCGGGTCTTTCTTTTTTCCTTTCTTAGAAACGGGGGTTGTATTTTTCCAGTCAAAAGGAACTTCCCCGTAACTTCTCAAATATGGATAACGGCTTGGCAACTTCATCTGCCAGTTCACTCAGGACCCACAGATTTATCTCATCAGGTCGCATGGACTTGTGCACCTTCATATTTCTCAGGTGATCTTGCACCTGATCGTCTCCTACAGTGGACGGCTCCTCATTCACCCATTCCCTGCCTTTGCCTTCTGTGATTTGAGCAGTGTAGCTTGAGCACATGCCAGTGAAGACTGAGGCAATGTCGTCACAGAGTACCTCACCCTTCTCCCTATCCTGGGTAAGGAGATGTCCCGTTTCCTTCTCCAGAAGGCTGACATTTTCCCTGGCCTTCCTTTTATCCCCAATATACCTACAGAAGCATTTCTTGTTGCCCTGTATGTCCCTGGCCAGATTTAATTCTATCAGGGCTTTAGCCTTCCTAACCTGATGTCTGTGTGGTGTTTCTCTGTCATCCAGGGGGTCAGAGCCATGACACCCTCACACTTGCTCCTGCAGCCCTCTGTATCCAGGCAGCTGCCCCTCGCAGGAGCCATTAGACCCAACCACAGTTCAAAGCCTAAACCGAACACTTCCTGGGGCCTGAGTAAGCCTGTCCGTGCACAACGCCGCCTCCTCTGCCCGACCCCGCAGCGAACAGGCCAGACGGGGCCCGCGGAACCCTGCGGAGCCTCCTCCTCCCTCACAGCCCTGCCGGACCCGCCCATTGCCTCCACACCAGGGGCTGTCCCAGAGCCAAGCGGAGGCGGGCCCGCCTCCCCCTGCTTGAAGCTGACAGGTCATGCCGACCTGTCTNTGAGGGGAAGGGAGGAGAAGGTGAGCGGGAGAGTCCACACACGCGGAGGGGTGGCGGTGGGAGATTCCATTCCAGCGGGGGGGGGGGCTTGTAGGCAGCGGCGGGGCGGGCGCGGCGGCGGGGCAGGACAGCGGTGCTAGGCCTTCTCCTGCCTGGGACTGCCCCCCGGCCGCCGCGCAGGTCAAACACGTTGTGGCACGTTGTGGCTGGTGTCACTCCTGTTAATGAACACTGCTGTTGAATGAGTTTATCGTTAGGTTGGCGTTGCTGTCCAGGGACGCGCAGTTCCAGGGTGTTTCCTGGTCTCTGGTAGAAAGGTGACTGATGCCTCTCGTTCCCACAGGATTCAGTGTTCCCTTCCCTCCCCTCCACCGGCTGAGCTGGAGCCTGTCCTCACTGCGCTTCGCAGCCCGGCACCTGAATGGAAGCAGTGGTTGATGGTGGCCTGAGGTGATGATGTGTGGCTGAGGAGCCCGTGTTCCTCTTTGTGCCACCGCAGCTGTGAGGATGGCAGCCTTCAGCAGGCCTTGTAGCTAGGATTTTAATTGTCTTGTCTCAAATAATGAGTTTTCTTGATTTAGAGCCTAAACTGAGGTCTTTCAGGACTTCTGCATTTAAGGAGTATAATGCTTTAATGTAACTAGATGAAATGTTTTCCTGTGAGGGTGGTGAGGCAATGGCCCAGGTTGCCCAGAGAAGCTGTGGATGCCCCATCCCTGTAGGGGTTCAAGGCCAGGCTGGATGAGGCTTTGAGCAACCTGGTCTGGTGGAATGTGTCCCTGCCCATGGCAGGGGGTTGGAACTCAATGATCTTGAAAGTCCCTTCCAACCCAAACCTATACTGTTGCTATAGATTACTTAGAATGTATCTTAGTACTATAAGATTCTGTGACTCCTAAATGTAGCCAGACATAACTGGTTTTGGGAAGAATTTCTGTTAGGAATACATGTGTATGACTCCATAATAACTCTAAAGCTTATTCTTAAATTACTAGAATCTGAAAAAGAATTGATCACAGCTCTTGATATTTCAAGCTAAAAATTTCAATTAAAACAATATAGATAGTATTATATCTTTTAATACACATGCTGTATTTGGCTTATGCTTTGTAACAGTTGCTACATTTATGAAATCTGTAACAATGAAATCCAAGCTTTGCTTTTAAAGGAAATTGTTTATCTTATATTTTGCATGTTTTGCAGGTGTTTGTTGGGTTAAAAGATTTGGACTGCAGCTGAATAAAACTAGGACTGAAAATTGAAGGATGGCAGCAAATCCTTCAGGACAGGGTAAGTTTTAATCTAAGTATTCAATGGGGAACACTACAGGCAAAATGTCAGTGAAGTCACCAAACCCATAAGTTGATTTTATAGAAAGACCAAAATGGGAAAGAGAGGCAGGAAGGCGGGGCTGGAAGTAGTAGAATGTGAGCAAGCCCTCTGAGAGAAGACACACATTGAGTGGTTGAAAAAGACCACCGGTGGCTGGGGAGCTCCAAGTTCCTTCACACTCCAGTTATGAAGTACCTGTCATGACTCTTGTGCTGTGGCTATTTCCTGAAGTGTATTTCAGGCACTTACAACCCTTAACATTGAACACTGGGTGCAGCTCTTGGGCTCAGCATCAGGGAACAGCCAGAAGTCTAATAGATTCCACATTGTGAGGGGATCAACAAGACCCAGGCAGTAATAGCTGTCAAGGCTAGATAGCAAGTCTGAATGGCATCTGTAAAACCGTTCATGGAAATAGTCTGTCTATAAAGCCAAAGCACGACGTGCCTTAGAGGGAGCTGAGGGTCTGGTTGGGGGGGAGTCACCCGGTAAATTGCGCTGTGCCTTAGGGGGAGCTGAGGGTCTGGTTGGGGGGGGAATCACCCGGTAAATTGAAGGAGGGTCTTAAATCGCCCTCTAGAGGTGCTTTTTGGAAATCTTGGTGGAACTCTAAGGCTTGTCCCTTCTATGGAATTGCTGAGGAGAAGGAAGTTTCTCATAACTTATTGGTTATGAGAAATAAATTCAGAATCCATTTTTCCAGCAACCCTAGACTTCTTTCTGCACGTTTCTGTGTGAGTGTCCTTATCCAGGAAAGCAATCCCACAAAGCTGGATGTAATTAATGCTAAAGTGCTGATTGGGATACCAGATCATCTGTGTGATTCCCTCCCCTGCCAAAAGACAGATTTTACCTGCTGCTTGATGAAAATAAGGTAGTTTTTGTATCGCTCATTGAGCTTTTGTAAAGTCTTGAGAGAGGAGTACTGGAGATTGCAGATGGCTGTCTGTTTGCAGATTTTAACTCTGAGAGGGTTTTGGTACACAATGGTACATCTTGCTTTATTCTGTGAATACCAAGTCAGCATCATTGCAAGGAACAGAATGTTGTAATATGTGAATTTACTGAGAAAAGATGGGATTTGTGTCAGAATGCCTTTGCTTCCCTCCAAATTCCAGAGGCTTGTAATTTAATAGAGCTTTGGAATCTGCTTTTAAACTTTTGAAATACCCTTTAGAGACTCACTAAAGGAAATGCTTAATTATCATATGAAAATTATGTGCACTAAGCAGACAAGAAACACTGTCTAGTTTAATCACCCAAATGAGCCTGTAAATAATACATTGAGGAGAATTAGAAAGGAACAGGTGAATATGAGCAACAGTTCAAAGCTTCTGTATCTTTTTCCTGGCCTGGTACAGTCTAGTAAACAATTGAGACGAATACTGTATTTTCAGCTTGATGAATGTCACCCATATTGGTACTGTTCAAACAATTCATTCTCTGATTTCCCTTCTTGGACAAAAGGAATAGGGATTTCCTGAAACACTCACAGGAAGTGTTGTGAATGGCAGCGGTTACTCAGACAGAACTGCAGGGATGACTTCAACATTAGCCTACTACACACGCAGACATACCTATGTTCGTAATTTTTTGTCCTGAGTTGTTTCCCTTGAATCAGTGCGAGGTATTTTGCTATGAGTTGATTGAGTTTTCTGTTAATTGCAGACTTGGACTACAAAGGTTAAGATTTTTGTGGACTGGACTTCCTTTAATTCATGGGCCTCTTGGGAAAGCACAGTTTCTTTAGAGTTTCAAAGATGAGGAGATGCACATGAGAGCAGCAAAACCAAATAGAATTGAATGCAAGCCTCACTTAAGCCCGTTAGTACCACATGGAACTCATTGCGTGAGACTGATTACAGCATTTCAAATAAATGGAAAGCTTTTAGCATGCAGTGTATTGTCTGCAAAATGAGCTTGTAGACCAGAGTGGTACATTTGGCAGGGTGGGGATTGAAAATCAGGTTCTAACTTCCACAAATTATTTACAGGTGCCTGGTAATGCACTGCTTTTGCAGCAGTACTTCACACTAATTACACGACTGGCCTCACCAGTTTTTGCATCTT
>VZTO01019145.1:0-47618 GCA_013400615.1 Syrrhaptes paradoxus | reverse complement strand
GCACTTTAACCACAAAATGTAGACTAAAAAATAATAAATAATAAGAGAGATATACTAATTGTATTATGACTAAATTGTTTTAAATTCTGTGAGATATTCTAAAGTATTTATAAAATTATGTGTAGTAAGCTAAATGCAGGATGACAGTTCCACAGAGGTATCAACCACTATGGAATCAAAGATATATAGTATAAATCCTTATCTGTTTTATCTCGATATAGGTGGCATAAAAGGAGTGTCTCAAAGAAAGATAATTCTGTACAGGAAAGGAGAAGAGGACAGGGCAATCCAATGTAAAAGGACATGTAGTCAATGCAAACATGCAAGAGATTAAAATGTCAAGGCACAGAATACTGGAGATTTTTTCTTGACTATGAACCAGAAAAGACTGCAAGGAATTGGCTTCTAGTGAGCTCCCTTTCTCAGAAGGGAAACAGGAGGAGACATTCCTGGCAAAAGAATTTAATCTTGAAAGGCAATTGATCCAAATCCCAAATAGGACTTCCTGGGGGCATGGCTTTGTCTAGACCTGCGTATTACTGTTACCCAAATGACAGGGGCCTTGTTTTTAAATCCTCAGCAAACTCTGAATGTTATATATTTCAGATATTGTGTGTCACTGAAATGTTCTGTAAACTGGTGGTCCCTGGAGGTGTGGGGAAAAAAGCTTACACACAAGGAGCTTGCAAGAACCTACGTGAACAAACACCTTAAGAAATCATCCTGCAGAGCTCAGAACAACTGGATTGCTAAACATCACGAAAATCAAATGTATACCATAGGAGTGAAAGACAAAAGAACCAAGCAACTGAAATAACCCCAGAATGTCTAAAAGTACTGGACATTTTTCCTCAAATACTTTACTTTTGACAACATTTTGAAATATTTTGCCTGTCACTCCCTTTTCTTTCAAAAGCCTTCAAATCCTCTCTCTGACTTGCTGGAATTTGAGAAAAATACAGTCCCAAAGTAGTGCAAAATATTTTTAAAAACTTACACTGTATCAAAAGTACTTTTTTCAGGGGAAGCTTCGTGATGCTTCTTGCTTGCATCTGTTACTGCTCTTTTGGCTTTTTAATTTAGTACTTTACTACACAGGCAAGCAAGAAGAACTAGAAGCACCTTGCTCAGTCTTCTTGTAAAAGAACATGTAATGATCTTCAATAAGACACTTCTTGCAACACTGTATATGCAAAAACATGCCCTGAATGTTGTGAAGAAAAAGATTTTTTTTTTTTTTTAACGGAAGTACGATGTTCCAGCCAACCCTCTGCATAGCTTGTAGTCCCACTGCCAAGAACAGGAGGGAAGCACTAATAAAATGTGAGGTTTAAACAAACAAACAACTAAATATAACTAAAACCAAGTTCTGGTCCTGGAAAGTAAGAATTGTGCAGATGTTGCTTCAAACTTTAAATTTTTTTATAATATTACATTACATTTATTTTGTTTTTGTAAAACTGAGACAGTAAATCAGTTTGTTTTTTCAGTACTGTGTAATCCTTTGTTCTGTTTAGTAAGAGCAATATATTTTCATTATCTCATGAGAATACTTGAAGTTTAAAGTGATTTTTCATTATCTTCCTAGTTGAAAGATTTAAGTACAAACCCATTTCCATTTAATACTTGCTTTAATTCATATGTTTCAACTAAAGCAAGACAGTAGACTACATTAAAAAACAAAACCATGACACACACTGCAGGAAGTCAGTGTGACTGTATGTAGAAAATATACATTACATATCCAGATACAGATATGGTGGTTTGTATACCCTTCTATGACTAACCCATCATAATTTCCAGCAGAATTTCTGGAATCTTCCTGTGCCTGTATCAGGTGTCCTTACACCAGGGCTCAGTTCAGATGCTCACACATGAACTTAGTGTCTTTTATGTAAAGTCATGTATCACCCATAGCTGAAACTTCAAATATTCCAGTCCCATAAAGGTGTTTCTGCAGCTATGAAGACTAGGTCTCATCCAGTTTTGTCTGGAAATTATGGCCACAGGGTCTGCAGAGACTATGCAGTACTGCAAGGAAGCACAGCCAGTTTTGCTTGTGCTGAGTGGTTGCTCTGCATATGCAGTGCGTCTAGCACTATTGGGATACAGCAGATTTAATGGGTTCAGGTTTTGCATATGTAATCTAATTACATGCACAGGCAGTTCATCTAACGTTTTTTAAAATAATCTACCTTATTAAACATGGCTCTACTAGACATGGCTATAATATATCGCATTTCCAGATAAGGCATACCCTGACTGGTGCTATAAAGTCTACTATGGCTATCAGATATACCAAAATCTCAGTTAAATGTAAACCTTGCAGGTACTTCAGGTCAACATTTCTAGGAAAAAAAAAAAAAGAGAGAGAGAGAGAGAACAGGCACAAATATTGTATGACACAGCCCAAGGTCAGAGAAATGGGATGGGAAGCCATTTTATCTGTGTGTGGTTTTCCAAGTCCCTGATAGAACTAGAAAATACAGCTGTTTTGAACCTTCTTCCTAAAGCACATCTCTTCTAGAAATAGATTCTTTAAGATGAAGAGATTGAGCTTTACCTCACTGAAATAGTGACACTTGCACTTAAGGCTACAGTCAAATACCAAATGCTATTCTACGCTAAGGATTAGGAAGCCCCTGCAAGAAAGATGAAGGCTGGAGATATGTACTAGAGGTCAAGAAGCAGAAAGGTTTTAATATATTTTTTTGAAGTGCAGGATATCTTGCTTCTGAGATCTGTTTGATTCTGTCTGATGTAGCCCTACGCCTTCACAAAATGTTCTGTCTTTATCACATTGTATTGCTTATGAAGCAGATATAAACAGGAAGCCTAGAAATCATATAAAAACTAACTAGACACTGTACTATTACCATACCTGTTTTACACTGCATAAAATTGTAGCTAGTGTTCCTGTCTTTCACTTAAAGACCTACAAATTTCTAAATCCATGGTCTTTGTCATTTACCATAAACTAAGGCCAATAAATATTTATGCATACTTGAAAGCTATTTGGGCTTTTGAGCCTCCTGCAGTACAAGCTCATTTTGCAACTGAATCACGAAGTGTAAATATTTAACAAATATTCCAAATGAATAAATCAGTCTGCAGAAATATTGCTTGTATTTCCTAAGAAAAAGAAGTCAAATTTAAATGGTCAGGGTTTTTTTCTCATATGTGTAATTTTCACAAATGCTTTTTTACCTCACTGCTAATACTTCAAAATAGCAATGCTTTTATTTTTCAAGTTATATAGTTTCTTTCCCTTATTACTGACTTTGGAAAGAGAAAGTGCTTTTAGCAAAACAGTAATTAGTAGTAAATGGTAGTGAGTTAAAGGCAAATCATAATATACACAGCTGAAGAATATAATAAAATATGCATTTTCATAGAATTCTGGCCCCTGTTCAGGTTTTTGTTTAAACCATAAGTGTATATTACATTCTTTCAAAATCATGTGGACTGAAAAATATTTTATTACTACATAACAAAATATTGGTTGACTATTTTTTCTCTAAAACACTTCAAAAACTATCTCGAGAGTATTCTGCAAGAGTTAGGTATCATCATTGACAATTGTTCAATTGCTTCAAGCTTATGATACAAAAATATCCTCTGAAAAATCCTACCTAGCCAGGATTATGCACATGACAAAATGTAAAACCAGAAATCTTGTTGTCCTTTCAACACGCATTAAAAGCACTGAGAGAAATATGCTGTTTCTAAATCAAATCTGAAGCAAGACTGCAAATGTATTGTTTCTTTACTCCTAATAACTTTTTTGTATGACTACATATATCAGGAAATCTTTAACATTAAGATTTAATACTATGACTATAGCAACAAGACTTTCAGATTTACAAAAACGTGTTTCAATGAATGATTCAAATTATGCAACTACAGTGAAAAAGGCAACTGTACACTTAACAGTAATAGCAAAAATGCCTTTTTGAAGTAGGGATTTGTTTTCCACATTTGATAGTATGCTTTGGTTTTCTGACTAAGGAAGCTCATATACACAAGTTATGTTATAATCTACTTCTGAACAGAGGATTATACTAAATCAGGCTTAGTGTAGGTTGTATCTGTGTTTTACAGGTTATTTATCACTTTCACTGATTTATTGAAAAGTAACCTTTGAAGAGTGTGAGATCCTGAAGAGCCTGTATACAATTTTTATTGTACACATTAAGTGGTTTATTTAATCATACGTTTGGAATGGAAGATAATGGCCTAAAAGAGAAATGAACCTCCTTTGTAAAGATTTTATTGCAAGTTAGTAGTAGGAGAAAAGATATTCATTGATCTGGCTGTATTCCAGTATAAATTCTCATATCTGTATGGATAAAACAAATCCATTATATCAGCCAAAATATACAGGTATTCCAAACACCATTTTTATGAAAGTGTAAAAAAAGTTAGGCAACTGACATCTTCACTTTGCACTTGGTTTTCCATGACTAATTTGGAGCCAAATTTTTCAGGGACATACCCTCGAAAAAGTCTGAGGCATTGAGGAGGTGGAAAGATGGAACTCAAGTGAACAACCCAGAGACCAGAAAAAGGACAGGACTTTCTCCATGACCCTGGAAGCTCAAAGAGTTCACATTTTGGATAAAAACTTCATACATGTGTAACTCTGCTACAGCAGATTTGTGTCATATAAATAATATTTTTCTTTGTTTCTTTAAGTGGAACCTTGAGAATGCTTTGGTTTAAAAACCAATAACAACATGCTATTGTATATTACCCCAAGAAAGATAACAGGGTCTTCAGTTTAAACCTTACATTAAAGAACTGGCTGTTTTCCAATGTTTCTCATTGGACAAGGTCCAAACCTACCTGTGGATGTACAGACAAAATGTTATCTTTATGCATTGTTATTCAAGCTGATGTGCTCAATATTGTTAATAAAGATGAAATGTCAAACCTAAGTAATGTATACATTCTGTGGTTTTCTCCACTGAAAAATTTATCTTGATTTCTGAATGCATCATCTTCCCAAAGAATTAAAAAAACTCTACCCCCCACCTCTTCTATGAATTAAGAAATGAAAACATCAGTAGCAATTAAGCCTAACCTTGATTAAACAATATTATTCCCAGAACACATACTGCTGACTTGCATCCTTATAGGATAACTGAAAAGATAACACAACCTCATTATAGAGAAAAACCTGTAAAATTAAAGTGCTTACTATTGCTTTCTAACAGGTGTACACTTGTCAGGACAGGTGGGCAACAATCCTGCAAAAATCTAATTTGTGCTTTCGCTAAGAAAATGAAAAATTTTCATTAGTTCTAACATTATTCTGAAGATATAAGTCTCACCATGCCAAACAGATGACTAAGCAGCCACCATTTGTCTTAATTAAAGTTCACCTTAATCAGGGCACTGTCTGTGAAATATAATGCTACTTGAAACTAAGATTCTTAGAATAGTTGCATGGGTCCCAGAGGGAACATCTATCAAGAACCAATGTATAACTACAACTTAGTCCTGCTAAAAAGGTAAAGAAACAGAGCAACAATTAATGAAAGCAAACATAGTTAGTTTCTTATCTGTTGTTTTAATCATTCAAAGACCAACTACAATACATTACAAAGTCAATTTCTTCAAAAGCAAGTACCTTTCCCAAATAGGTATTACTAATTTACACGGAGTTATTATTGAATTCTTTAAAAAAACACTACCAGAATTTGATCCATCTTAAAGATTTTTGGTAAAACTGGCATTCTGAAATTATTTTTTAAAGTTTCTTCTACATTCATGTAGACCCTTCTCTAGAGAAAAATCCTCCCTACAAATAAACAGGAAGCGAGGTCATACTGTAAGAGACCGCATTTCACTTCATTTTAGAAGGCTCTCTTTCATCAGTTCCATTTTGAATCTATAAATGACCTGTCTCTAACTTCAGGATTTAAGAACCCAGTACTGAGAAAAGGGTTTTATATGATCACTTGATCATTTTTCAGAAGGATGAAAAACAACAGCTTTATTCCAGAAATTTTTGGAACACCAGCTGCATATTAAGGTAGTAACAGGTAGGGGAAAATTAGTATTTTCTATTCTAACTTTAAAATTGTATTTTTGCCTTTCTTTCCAGAAACCAATTTAAACTGTGGTACAGCTGTAAATACACTCTTTTTGATGAACTGGGTAACTCAGCCCATAGAGAAGTGCACTTATTGACTGCATGGGTAAACAGTAAAGTCAGTTCAAGGATACAATGGCTATAGCATGTATACAATGTACACTATTGAATGCTGTTCCTTTAAGTAGCTTATCTTTCTAAACTCAGGAAAAATGAAGAAGAGATGTCAGAGAAAAAATGTTCCTAGGGACAGCTATAGTTGATAATTCACCAATGAAGAGCTTGTCAAACAGCCTGACTGATTCTCAGAGGTAAAAGTAAAATAGACTGAGGAAGAAACTAGAGCAAGTAAACTTCCACAAAGGCTAAAACTCTAAAAGACTCTAAAAGAAAAAGAAAATAAGATAATTGGCTCAACACTGTATCTGTAAGCAACGGATGTCAACAGAAAGACGACAATCAAAAAGTACCTGCATCTCCAATAGAATGTTTGCGTGTTCTCAGTGGGTTTTAAATTTTCCATTTATTAGGAATTGGAAATCAGTCACAAAACTACTACAAAAATGTAAGCAGCATCACATTCTCTGCAAAGGTGAAGGTGCAATAATGAAAGGAAATTGATAAAGAAGGTAGACATTGCTTTCCTTAAATAAACAGATAAAAGAAAAACAACAGTCCTACATTTGGAAAAGCAATAGTCTTGCATTTGGGGAAGACTAACATGAAAGTCTAATAGGAGCTCATTTTATGGTTACAGTCTAGAATTAAAAAAACAAAACAAAACAAAACAAAAAGACCCACAACAAACCAAACCAAAGCAAAAAACACACCAACCAATGAAACAAACATAAACCCAGCAGGCAGACAGATTACTGGTGCATGCACAATTACCTCAGACAAGATAATTGGAGTTTAACCAGAAAAAGGAACTTTCTTCCAGAAAGGAAGCCCTGGGCCTAAGCAAAGCTTATAAAAACAGTGCTCTTGTACCACAAAGGTTACTGAAAATGCAAAATGAAAGAAGACCTAAAGCTGGAAGAAATACAGAGTACAAAGATGGATTGAAATCAGCTTCTACAGCTACATCTGTTGGAAAAAGAAGTGTAAACCTGTTCTGAACACTGACCTGTGGCCTCCTGTCAATACTAGAGTGTAGGGCTCTCCATTTCCTCTGTGTTTCACAGTAGTGAAACTAGTGCCTCCCATTGAATCTGCTGCTGTTTTAAAGCTTTGGAAAGAAAAGAAAAAGGGGAACAGCCACTGCCAATTAAGGACTAGAAGAGAGATACCAATGCTCATTTTATAACACTAGAAAAATTAATACAGGGATTATTGCTGGAGTCAGCAATTCCTAGAAACTGTTTTTTTCACAATCAACCTCTTTGCTGTCTGGAGAACAAAAGCGGCCTGATATCTTTAAGGAGCTTCCATACATGTATGGTTTTGTTTACTCACCTATGCATATGCAAATAAAAAAACATGCAAACACAGAAAAAATCCCAAAGTGCTCAGAAGCCAAAATTGAAAACTCAGTTTTCTCAGTACTAAAATTTAAATTTCATGATCAAAATATGCAATGTCTACTAACTTTACTATCTCTTGTTAAAACAGAGAGCAATCAGGCTTTCATGCCAGGTTCTCTTATGAATAAAACTGTAGTTTATGCTTTCATTTCCTTCCCAAATGTCTTTTAATGGGTAAGGAGTCTCTAACTCCACCTCAGTATTTTTCCCCATTTTTTCCAGCAGCAGAAGCGAGCCATATAGAGCAGTAAATTCCAACCTTGTCTCTAAGCTCTGCCTTTCATTCACCAGCCTTCAACAAATCCATTAATCCTTGCCCCCACTTTCCTTGTATCAAAAGCAGTGTTAGAATTGCTCACAATACTTACCACAGAAAGGCTTTAATTAGACATCCTCTCTAAGTGCTGGAAACATCTTTTTTATTGTATAAAAAAATAACATACCAACCAGCGATCAAAATTAAAATAACTGTGCTCAGACCTTTGCCTGAAGCAGTATAAAAGTGCTGTTGAGAAGCTCTGTTTGGGCTTCACAGGTACTTTTCTGTAAAAAGGTGAAATACTTGGTGACATGCAGCTGGCTTGAAATTGTCAGTCCCAAGGGCTAGAAATCATGAGTCTGTTTCTGCAAAATCAAATAAATAAAGAGAAAAAAAAGCAAATTAAGAGTTAGTTCATCTCCCTTTTGTGTTTTAAAAGCTCTATTTGTGTTACAGCTTAGCCTGTTCTTGAACTCCAAAAAATGTCCTCACTGCCTTTAGTCCAGTGTTACTTCATATTTTTAAACTTTTATATGCAATGTGTTAAGGGTGAGCTTTCTTTTAACATATAATCGAATGCTAAGGCTGTTTGTACAGCATAATTTCAGCACCTGGACCACCAAAATTTTTGACACAAGTACTGCTGAAATTTGCACACTAGCTAGCTGAAATGGATCTGTACCAGTTTTAAAAACTTTGGAAGTGCCCCAAAACCCATTGTAGTCATGACTGCAGTACCACGATGCCCTAGAGGAAACAGATTTAGGCAGTTACAGGTCGTAGGTATAGACTCAAGTATTGGGAAATGTAAAATAGCATCCAGGCAGCTGTGACTGAGCTCCTGCTACACTGTGGCAAATTTTTACCAGAGACCTAGGCACTATGGTGGAATTTCTTAGGATCTTCCACTTGCATGAGTGTTTTCCACAATTTATGTTAATACTCAAGACACAGAAAGCAATCAGTGCCTCTGGTTAAAGAAAACTGGGAACTTAGATGAATGAAAAACAAAGAGAATGCATCTGGAAACAGATCTGGCATGCAACTGAAAAAGCTGAAACCAAGTTTAAAAATTCTGTACAATAATGCTCTACCTTGAAAATACATCAGAAATTTAGCATGAATTCATTATTATAATAGACCTTGGAAACACTTAATTGAAGTGATTGATAGATGTTATTGTGAATCATAATACATTTAAAAAGAAGCAATAAAATGCAAGCGGATAATAAAAATGCAATTACAACCAAAATTTTTGAGAAAGATTATTCAATGTTATGAAAGTGCATGATAATACTTATTAAGCTTTTTTTTGCAATAAATTTCAAGAATATTTAATGTCTTCTTTCAAAATGAACAGTGAAATATTTAATCCTAGTTATGAAAATGTATCTAAAATAACTTCTCTGTTGAAGATTTCATATTTTTATATACATCGTAGATGTATACAGCTGCTAAGCTTCTGTTTCAGTTGTGGTCAAACTTGTTCAATACCTGAATTGTTATTTAGAATATTATATTTTGGAAGTAAAGAGCTGGCAAACCTACTCATAGAATCATATCATAGAATCATAGAATGGCCTGGGTTGAAAAGGACCATAGTGATCATCTAGTTTCAACCCCCCCGCCATATGCAGAGCCGCCAACCACTAGACCAGGCTGCTCAAAGCCTCATCCAGCCTGGCCTTGAATGCCTCCAGGGATGGGGCAGCCACGACCTCCCTGGGCAACCTGTTCCAGTGTGCCACCACCCTTTGGGTGAAAAACTTTCTCCTAATCTCTAACCTAAACCTCCCCTGTCTTAATTTAAAATGATTCCCCCTTGTCCTATCACTATCCACCCTTGTGAACAGTTGCTCCCCTTCCTGTTTATAGGCTCCCTTCAAGTATTGGAAGGCCGCAATGAGGTCTCCCCGGAGCCTTCTCTACTCATTTCAAAGTAGTTCAAAAAGGTTAAAATATTAAATCTTAATTTAAAATATGTGACCATTTAAAAAAAAATAAGAAAATCAGGAAAACTTTAATTCAGTCTGTTAATAGTTTACTAATTATCTATATACGTTTTCTTGCATGACTCAGACTCCTACTGTATTCATAATGTAACAAAACAATGCTCTAAGCATTTCTCAGGGCATGCTTAGGAATCTTCCTCAGTCATTAACAATAAATAGCTTAATGAGTATATCAAAGCATAGAACAGTATGTCTAGTTCTTTCAAGTTAAAATGCTGTAGACCAGAAACTCTGTTATAGTCGAAGGTATCACTAGACTATTAAATCAAACAACCAACAGGTAGGTAGCAAAAAAACTCCATTTGTTGCAGATTTTGATCTGTTCTGCACATATCAGCTCTATTCTAATGTTACTGCTTTACCAATAGAAGGCCCAGACTGGCAGAACATAGAGCTCCTGGAAACTTTCCATTTTGGAAGTGGAAAACCAGCAAAAGTTCCATGTCAGTCCAGATCACATATAACGAATACAGCAAAGTGAATAAATATGGTTTAAAATAGGCCTGTGGCCAGTGGAAACCAGAGACTCGGGGAACCCTCATCACTCTCTTATCAAACCCATGTCCCTGCTGAGCCTACCATAAACTGGATGAACAATAAAATACAGCCCATCATGCTCTATTAACAATTTTGAAATGTTATTGAAAGCTTATTGTGGAGTGGGGTTTTCTGGGTTTTTGTTGTTGTTTTGGTTTGTTTTGTTTTTTAGGAAAGTATATTTTAGATCAAGATGTAGATAGCTCTTACAAATTTAATAAGTTATCCCACTTGAAAGTTAAAGTTGATTTTATAAGGAAGAAAAAGATGAGGAGAAAGAAGAGGGGAAAGGACACATAAGCTTAAAAAACATTCATAACTCCAGGCCAGTGAAAAGATCCACTTCAGCAATATCGACTCAAATCAGTGTACTGTGCTGGAAATATAAAAATGACAACTGGGTATTTACAGATTTATTTCTTACTGAAAATAAGCACCATCCAGACCTTTCAGACTCAGTCTACCTGAAACTGTTTACTAGACTCTTTCTGTCTGCCCATCCATTCACTACCACCCATGTTAAATTTAGATAATTGGTTTGTTTCAATCAATTTTGAAAGGAGGTAACAGGAGGACACAAGCTGCTTGCAACATATTTCATGATGGGGCAGAGAAGGCTTAAATTTGTGCTGGCCAAAAGGAGTGTGATCTACCTTCAAAATTTTCTGTTCTCCTGACCTTTTGGTTAGCCAGTCACAGAATGCATAGCTAATTAGACTACATGTATTCTGAAGCACTCACCACTACACAGTACTTAAGGAACAAGAGAAGGAAGTGAGGGTATGAAAACAGCATTTAAAGAAGATGAAAGGAGCTAGAAAAGTAATGTAATGGGACAAGGAGAGGTTTTTGAGAACTGCAGTTCTGTACTGCAGCAGGCATACATAGAGACAAAGGATAAAGTACCAAAAACCTGGTTTAAACAGAATACTGTACAGACTGATGGCAACAGCACAGTATCTACACTAGCTTCCCTTTGGAATTTTTCCAGATCACCTTAATGTAGAAGAATTTATATCTTCGATAGAAAACAGGAGAAATATTAGGTTCTTGTAAAATCTATCATAAATTCTGCTGATCCTGAAAAAGTCATACCCCACAGAGTGGTAATTCTCCACCTCTGATTTTCCTTAGGATTGGCATTCTTCATCCACACCGAGTCACACAGGATTAGAAGCAAGCTTTTTGTACATTTCACAAGAGAGGGAGTTTGCTGTGAAGCTCCCATCTTCTGTCTGTCCCCAGAGTGGCACATCTGCCACTTTGTGATATTATTTTGTCCCATTTGTGCCACAATGGATCCAAATTGAAATCCAGAACAAAATGCAGTCATTATGACTTGGCCTTTAAGGACGGATGCTCAGTAGAGCTGATTTCCACCAGACAAGACTGACAAAGAAATGCATTTTTTGATAAATTAATCTGAAATTCTCCAGCAATAACCTAATAAATTATAAATTAAAGAAAATTCCCTGCAACATACTCTGTGAAAACAGAAGGCTTTATACACATTGCTTTCCTTTATTTTTCCTTGTACATGTGCCATAGATTGCAAAGCTACTTTTACACTAACATATTTAATGTGCTCAGGAACATCCCCAGGCATCGAAGCTATCGGCAATAAAAGGCTTTTTCTGTAAATTCTTTTATGCCCCAAGAGGAGTTGACTATGTCCCAACTGCTTTTGGAAGCAGTGGCTGGCTGTGCACAGCCCCAAATGACACCTGAGAAGCATCTGCAAGACTGTGGGTCAAAAATCAAAGCAAAACTGTTCCAACAATTTATCAACATGGCAATCAAGTTCCAGTGCCTGGAACATTTCAGTGTTTAATTTCTTCTTGTTTATGTAGCCTAAATTTTAAACAGCCTGGCTCAGGTCCACATTCTCCTACAAAGACATGCTTAATTCCCAAGATGTTATGTTCAATAGTTAAGCAAATACCTTGAGAAATACTGTAAATAAATAAACTTGATGATGGTAGAAATGTCACAAATCCATTTTAAGTAAAAAATCAATATACAAAGAAGAAATCTTTCATGTTGTCCTTTCATTTCCTTGGACTGCCTTAGACTGTTACTTTATACTTTCATGAGAATAAATTTCTTTAACTGGGGCCCTCCACTGTAGACATCCTACTGATGGTATTGTATTGTTTAATGCTGTTCACACAGCATCACAGAACAAATATCTGTCATGGTATGGGAGGCAAGAACAGTCTTTCATGCTTCACTGCACTGTTTCACAATGAAAAACTACTGTGTAGCACATCTATAGTGCCAGTGGCAAGGATGGAAAATACATAATTATTTTACACAGTAACAATATGCAAGAACAATGAGCTTTTTAATATATAGGAAAACATACAGCTCCATTCATAGAAAAAGTAGTGGTCTTTGAAAATATAAATTTTTTGAAGTAGTTGCAGGTACAAGAGGCTGTAAGACATTACCTTCATTATAGAAGTTTATTGATAAATAACCACACTTGAACAGTCTGTTGTACTGAAGTTACAAAATAATTTCAGGCCCAGATACTGTATTGACTAATTCCCATTTAACTGCTATAATTCAGAAGAGAAAGCTTAGGAAATGAATAATATATTTAGTAAAACTAATTTTCCTATAGCTGGTTAGCCCACTAACTTTAGAAATTTGAAGCATCAGATGTAGCAAGTGTTAAAAATTGCACAGGATTTCAACTAGACTTTTTGCTAGTTAAAAAACTGATTTCCCATTTGTGGAAGTGTAACGTAGTCTGTCTGCCAGGTCTCCCCAGTTTTATGTTTCATACATCATCCTCCATACCATAGGAGCTTTAGCTGCTTGGCTTGCTTGACTGCAGCACAAGTTCCACATTCATGAATAACCTGTGCAATAGTGTCCATGGTCAAATCCACCCCTTGGTCTCAAGCCCATCTACATCTTGCATCCCTTCCTTGAAGGCCTGAGGCATCATAGGCCCAACGGGCTACAAATAATTCACCTTTATGTTGCCAATCCAGATCCACCTGAGATACTTTAATTTTAGCAGCCCAACCTACCTGCTGGTTGTTTTGATGTTCCTCGTTCACTCAACTCTTGGGTACATGGGCATCTATCTACATGACATACTTTCACAACCATCTTTTCTACCTGAGCGGCAATATCTTGCCACAATGGGGCAGCCCAGATGGGTTTGCCCCTGCGCTGCTGGTTGCTCTGCTTCCACTGTTGCAGCCACCCCCACAGGGCATTTGCCACCATCCACAAGTCAGTATAGAGATAGGGCACTAGCCACTTTTCTTGTTCAGCAATATCTAAAGCCAGCTCAGTGGCTTTTACCTCTGCAAACTGACTCGATTCACCTTCTCCAGTGTGGGCTCCTCCATGGGCTACAGGGGAATCTCTGCTCCAGCACCTCCTTCCTCTCCTTTCTCTTCACTGACCTTTGTGTCTGCATAGTTGTCTCTTTCACATCCCACTCCTCTCTCCAGTGCAGGTTCTTTCACTGGATCCTGAAAAACTCCTGGCTTTTAAATGTGTTATTCACAGAGGCGCTGACTGACTCGACCTTGGCCAGAGGTGGGTCCAAATTGGAGCCAGGGAAACTTCCAGCACTTTCTCATAGGGGCCACCTCTGTGGTCCATCCATCCATCCCCTGTCTGTCCCCTGCTACCAAACCCTTACAGTAAATTAGGAAAAAAGTGTGTAATTGAGGTGCTACTGACAGGTGGATATATTATCACGCAAGAAGTCAGGAATCAAGAAATTGTATCAGTTCACATACACTTGATCCTAATCTTAGTCTAACCTAACATTCCCTGTTTGTATTTGCAGCCTCAACCAAAGAGTATTACTGAGACTAGAAGCTTACAGTTGGACAGACAGATGTAGCAGAGTCTCTTAAACAGAAAGAAACTACCTTCGGTTCAACAATAGTTGAACTACAAATCACTGGTTGTTGAGAGAGTAATGCAGGGCAGTATCATTATGTGCTCGTTCTGATCTTGCACATTTCCCTAGGCATCTGCTATTAGCCAAAGGATACAGGCAAGATAATGATTTGTCTGACTCAGAGCTGTTGATCTTACGTTATTTTCTGAGGTTTGCTTCCTGAAAGCTCAGCTGTAAACCAAGTCCTTAGAGACTAGGCATGATATTCTTTGAACAGAAACTACTCCAGGAAGTATAGTCTGGAAGACAGAAAATTCACATGACTTTCCTTGTTTTCAGAATTTACAGCATTCACAGCACACATTCACTGTTCAACTCCTCTTTCAATTCCAAGGTATTAATACCAAACTCAGCGAGTGTCTTATGCTGAGACTGGAAATGCTGTATAATGCCCAGGCCATAGATATGGCTATGTTAGGAAGACAGGAAAATTATTCAGTGTGTGAGTTGTTTTTTGATGTTGCTTTAGCTTTTGGCTAGAGAACCTAACATTGGTTATAAACACAGGAAAGAAAAGCGTTCCTTATTCTGTTTTACATAAATAATTTTGAGAGGAGGAACCTAAGAATTCAAATGACAGTACCTTAGGATAGCAAAGCTGCATATTTGACAAGCTCTAGCTAGATGTTTGAAGCTAAAGGGAATGATACAATCAAATTTAAGCAGCAGCTAGAATATACTGAAGGAATTACTGTGATTCCTTTAGATATAGCAGAAAGCCAGTGGCAAAGGTGTGTTCCATACGCCAGAACCAGAAGTATACAGAGGAGGAAAAAAAACCAAAACCAAACAGACCAATTACTAAATAAAGTGTAAAAGACTACAAATTTGATGGCAGAAACATACAGTAAAATGCTGTAGTAGATATTCTACAGTCAATGAAGACAAACACCTGGAGATTATGGAATACTGGTACTGTAGTAAATGCAGTCAGGAAAAGGTATTAAACAACAAATAGAGAAACAGAACCATTTTCCCACCTATGCAAAAGTCATCCGTGATATTTGACAGAACCAAGAACTCATGTCCAGAAGGTTCAAGAAAAACAAAAACCCCAAATGTGTTAATTTCCCGTTTTAACACTAACTCCGTGTTTCACAATTTTCCATCACGTCAATTCGGTACATAACTTTGAGGACAGAAATCTCTTTTTCCTTCTTTTCTCCCCATGCAAAGCTACTTAAGCACATTTCACTGAAATTGACAAAAATCCTGTGGGGAAGAAAATTACATTTTCTGTCAGTTCCTGAACACTGCAAAAGGTAAATATCATTAGTGAGACTGTGGAGGGAAATACCGCATGCAGTGGAAGTATCTTTCAGAAAAATAAAACTGAATGTCATACTTATTACTAAAACTATATCTCTTACAGAAGACAATAAATGCATTAAGTTCCTGAAAGTTTTCAATAAATGTTTACTTATGTCCTGTTTTGCTAAAGCATTAAAACAAAACCTCCACAATGTCAGTTAGTTCTCAGACTCGCTGACACATATAATAATCTCAGTGTTCCCTGCACCAATGCCTCAGTCACAAATTATTTTTTTTTCAGCTGACATTTTGAATAAACTTTCTTCTAAAGTGCTGCTTTTTAAAAAGAAGGAAAGACAAACTTGTTGACCTGATGTGATATGACAGACAGATATGAAAACTGGCTGTGTACAGTTGCTCTTGACCTGTAGCGGGGGCACTGCACAGGACTGCAGCGTGTCAATCTGCTTGGTGGCCTGACAGCCAGTCGCAACATTACACTTTTTAGACAAACACAAGTGTATTTAAGTTCCGATGGTCAAAAGGAAGCAGCAATGGGAAACTAAGCTTTTGTACAAAAAACATACCATAACATCACACTACAGAAGTGGATGCATTGAAACTTGTGTCACAAACACAACAGGAATGAGTTAAAGCAGAACACCACAGAAGGGAACTTAGATAAAATAGATTCATCCGGCACCATATTCTCATCTCAGCTAAACCAAGTTAAATACAGAATAATGGCTGCTTTGACCAATTTTCTGCAGATTCCCATAAAACTATCATGTCTCAGTCACTCTACAATGGACTTACACAGATGATCCTTATGTCATGCTCAGGCATAGCACAACTTCCATGGATTGTCTCTGTTTCATAATCCTGCATATTCAAGGCATACAGCCTGTTCTGTTCTCCAGACAAGTTGTTGCATAAGTGTAGGATTTTCATAGGAATAAGGACAAATACTATTTAAAGAAAAAACCAAATATCTTGAAGTGGCATAACACAGCCCTGAATACTTAAAATATTCCTATAGCAATACAAAGAACACATAACAATTTATGAAAATTTTTAATGGAATCAGAGAAACAATCTGCAAATTTCATATAGCATATCCTCCTTAATTTATTTGCTCTTTACATTCACTTGTGATGAGTTTAACACAAAGATATATTCTTGGGTTTGAACGCCATGATTTCATACTATTTATTTTGACTCTGTCCTTGACTTTTCTGACTACTTTTCCCTGATGTTTTTTTCGGACAACACAAAGAAACAGAGAGCTTAATCAGACCATTCTCTAACCCCTCCCTCTTTTGCTGTGACAGTCACTAGGAAATTGTTTTATGTGTGGCATAGCTCTTTTCCATCTCTGTATGTTGAGGAGGTGGCATTAGGCACTGATCTCTACAGCTTGATGTGTTAAATGCAAGAGCATTCAACACTAGCATAAAAGAGAAGATACACTGCTCACTTGTTTCAGTAAATTTAGCATTAAGCTATGACAATAATATTCCTAAGACATTAGAAGGGAGTAGAGATGGGAGAACAGGGAATTTACGCTAGATAAAATTATCTAAAGAAAATTCATATAGTCCACAAATGCTATTACTCCTCTTTCAAAAAATTATGTGGACTATTCAGTTTCTCTAAATTACCAGGGCCTTAGCACATCAGCTGATTTCTTGCTCACGATGAAGTATAACATACTGAAATAATAGTACTACCGCTTCAAACATCAATTTTCCTTGGATGTCTCCCATCCAAGACCCAACTGTGGCCAGTGTGAATGGATGGCAGCATTCAGTGAAATGCTACAGCTGAAGGCACTTAGCAACTTCATCTTTTTATCTATATTTTATTTTGATACTTGAAGCAAAACCAAAGGTATTATATATTTAAAGAAACAGAAAGACAACCTTCAGATATACTGAGTCAGAAGTTCTCTAACAAAACCTAGTAGAATTCATTTGTGCTTTCAATTTCATCAGAATGCAATGTAAACAACCATAGGAACCACACAGCCAACTTTTAAATTAAATCCTACAATGAATAATTTATATTTTCAAACAAGGATTAGAAGTCCCATTCAATTGCAGAGTTTCAGGGGTGGCTTTAATAATTTACATGCTTTCCAAAGGTGAATAAAATGCCCTCCTGAACAAATTTCAAAACAAACCAAATATTTTCTTTATTAAAGCCACACTGTGATTGACAAAGAAAAGGGCCACTGCTGTAAAGTTGAATGTGTGTGCTATGGGAGATAGGCAGGGGATCTCAACAATTTCAAAAGCAGAAGTTTCTGTGTGCAATTTCTACTATGTACCAAAGGGAATAAGGAAAAAGAAAACACATTATCAACAGCAAAATCTTCATATAATATAATTTTTGTCCTTTACTGAATGTCTGGGAATTATACTGTAATTTTTTTGTGTGTGGGAAACCACAGCTATCTCTCCCAGCAACTGGAAAAGAGGTCCAGGCCAAATATTCTCAGTATTACCAGGGCTATGTCTGACCTTGCAAGAAGTCAAATATACAAGATAAACGCCCTGTGAAGCACTGTCACTTGGCTACAAGGAACACACACTGGCCTTAAGTGACCTGTTTAAACTACAGCTGCCTCACTGAAGTTTTTGTAGATAAACCTGTTCACTTTGCTGTAATTCACAGTCTCTGTTCTGTGCAGTCCTAATAAATACCCTTCCAATATAGGAATCCTGAACATGTGTATCCTCTGAAAAAGGGCAAGGAACATTGTGCCTGATGAAATAGAGTCCAGTGCTCTGGAAAACTCGATGTAATTGCAGCACAAGTGATCTATATCTTAAATGCTCAGGCAGCATTAAGGTAAAATTTAATACAAGACAAATGTCCTGTGCTGCAGACACAGTTCATAAATTAATTACACATTCTGCATTGATTTTCACTTCTATATGAAGAAATAGTACAGAAGATGGCTGTTTCCTTCAAACATAGAATGACGCAGTTATTAGATCATTTGCAAAGAAATATTCTGGACCAGGCAACGGTTTGCAATTTTGGTAACCAGCGTTACAGGTTTAAGAACAGTAAATATTCTTAATCTATCTCTGTTCACTGTAGTATTAATGCTAGTTATATCTCATGTGTGCCATCTGAAGCAATATAACAAAGAAAAAGATTTTTTTCAACCAAACAACATAGTTTATCATATACACATTGGAACATGAAAAAAAATAATTACAGGGGTGATGGTAAAGATCAAAATGAACCCAAGCCCAAATCCCAGTCGAAGGGAGACTGCTGGCTAAAATTTTGAGGTCAAATATTAGTCATCTCCAACTCTACTCTAAACAGAGAAGAACGATGACGTATAATTTTACAAACGTGAAGATGAAAGGTGGAAAAAATGAGCTACCAAGGACAGCAACAGTAAGTGAACACAGATCTACTGAGTCTTAGTCTGGTTCTCTATAAACAAGACTATTCCCTCTGATTTAAGAGACCCTGCTATGAGTCAGGAATTATTCTATTCACCTGTGTGGAATAGTCAGGCATAAAGACACTGACTTCCAGAGAAGTAACTGGCATGAAGTTGTCTGCTGCATTTTCACTACTGGGGGAAATGATCTTCAGATTCTGAATGCAATGTTCAAGTGAAGACTAAGTCATTTGGGGTTCAAGTTCAATAATGTGATGGAACACCAAGTCCAGCAGAAGAGATACATGCATGCTTTTTAAAGACCATGCTAGATCTTTCTAGAGTTTGAATCTATCAGTAGGCTATACTACTGATAATTAACTTGGGAGAATTTGTTGTTTTAGGCTGGTATGAGGAGGGGAAAGGATCAGAGAAACAGAGAGCAGTTTGGGTTGAAAGAGATCTTTAAAGGTCATCTGTCCCAAGCTCCCCTGCAATAAGCAGGGACATTTTTAACTAGACCAGGTTGCTCAGAGCCCTATCCAGCCTGACTTTGAATGTTTCCAGGGATAGGGCATCTCCTACCTGTCTGGGGAACCTGTTCTAGCGTTTCACCACCTGCATCATGAAAGACAGAGGAGGACTTTGAAACATATTTTGTTGCCTGTGGACAGATATACAACATCAGTGTCACCAAAGAATTAAGGCCACAGTCTTCCTAATAGTTCACTGTCTCTCAATTTTGCCTGATTGTTTTTTCAAATGAGACTTCAGGAGCTTCCTTGCTAAATTAGCTGTCAAATTCCTACTGAACTAAGTAATTCTGAAATGCTGTAGGCATCTAAATAGTCTTAGGACTCAGTTCTGGTGTGTACTAAGGCACTTTACTTTCATTCATCTTTATCAAGCTGCAACAAACCTTACAATAAACAGAGAAAAAGCATAATTCCCACATCCCCACACATACCTTTGCCTCAACGCTATAACAATGAATCAGCATTTTGAGCACTGATAAAGAGGTTCAAGAGTGAAGACCAGGAAAACAAAAATCCTGTAGAGATCATATATGCACTGAGTGACACAGGCAAATAAGGACACTCCAAACATATCCACATCAAGAGGTGTTTAATAATGATTGATAGATGGAAGAGTTTTTACAGCTTTATAATGGCCACTCCCCTTTCCTTGATTTTACTTTACCCAGTCTCATCAATATGTCCATTAAAACTTCCTCCTGAGAGGTAATCACTTTTTAGAGAAAAAAGTATCCGTACTAATGCCAAGAGACTAAATTTTAGCAGGATCAAAAATTTCAGTTATAAACAAGAAATAAGATAAAAATCTTAGACAGAACTCCTAGACATTTCTCTTTGAGTGTATGCAAATTACAGTCTTCCTCAAACAATAATGTTGTTATTCATTGTCCTTTTTTATAAAGTGGTCTTGTGTTATTTATACTGTATGAATCAGGCTACACTCCTCTGTCCATCATATTAATATCCTATCTTGTGGTGGGGAATTAGCAGATAGCTGCTCTTTTTGTGTGCTCTCCTTTTTCCAACTTATTTCAGGTCCCTCGTGTATTAATGACTGCATGGTTTTATTAAAAAAGAGCTTAAATAATACCTTGGCATTTTTATTCAGAGCAGCATATTTACTAATTACATGGGTTGTAACATGTCATGACCAACTGCAGTTTCTAAGATGCAATGGATGGCATCCTCCATTAACACTGAAATCTTGAGGAAGCTTTCCAGCTGTGGTGAACTAGTAGAACACCATCCAAGCCAGTGACAACAGTAATTTACATCTACTAAATACTCATTATGGAAAAAAAAAAATCAACCCTCCAACTTGTTTTTTGTTTCTAGTTTGATTTGGGTAGCAGAGTCTGTTGCATCTTAAACTTATCAAGAAATCTTAGTATTCTGCGGTCAACCCATGATATACTTCTGTCTGGCAAGAATTCTTAAACCATAACAATATTCTGTAAGAACACTGATATTACAGGGGCTTTCAAGTGAATGAGAAGCAACAAGCTGTTTTCAGAAGCAATATATTCATTGGTGTAAAAATGATAGATGAGGGAGATCAGACTAAGGCAGACAGATTGCTTAATACTCTTTCAGAATCCTCTGTGATGTGAGCAGAGCAAAGTATCAACACCTAGTCTTCCAACTACAGCAATTCCATCACGGAAAAATCTGACTGCTGCCTCAAAAATGGCAAAACAGGAGGGAGATAAAGCTCAAAAGCTTCCACCCAGCCCAAAATCTTGTTGAAAAACTTAATTAAACATATTCTACTGGACTACAATTATTTTGAGCAGTCCATCTCCTGTCTGGATTGTTTCCAGCTGAATATATACGACATCTGCTTAAGTAAAAGCCTCTCATTTGTCAAAGAAAAGTATTCCTGTTTCAAATTATTAAACTTTTTATTATTATTTTTAATAGAATATGATCACCAGATTTTTAAAAATTGTATTAATATACATAGGCTGTTAAAAGAAAATGGAGGGGAAAACCTATCCTTGCAAAGGTCATTGACTCCAGGGAAAGCTACAGAAAATTGCAGAAGATAAAATATCCTTCCAAGAATATTCTTATGAGTGGTTTCTCCAACTTTTCCCTCAGCTTTGAGCTGTGGCCAAGCACAGACAGGGCTCTAGTGGGAGAAGCCATATATTCCCTTAGCTTAAAAGACTGGCTGTGCTATAGCAGAAACCCTGCAAAGCAAACTCACCATCTGTATTGAATGGTATAATTAAAAACAGAATTTAAAATTTATGTTGGTATATGTAACGACAACTCTATTCCTAAAATATTATTCTGAGCCAATCAGAAAAAAAGAAACACAACAGGATCCATTTGTCAGATTTTATCTAATGGATACACATGAAAAACTGCTCACAGACAAATTGCAACCAGTAAATTAAATAAATTAATCATTTTGAGTTACAAGCAACTGCTACATTGTTCAAGTTGTTGAAGGTTATCACATATAAATCCTTATTTACACAAGGATAGGAAAGGCATTTTTTCCAGGACCAAGCATGCACCACTAAGAATTTACAACAGAGATGAAATAGCAGCACTGAACATTTCTCCATTTGTGAATTGTCAACAAACAGGAAGCAAGTGGTAGTCAGGGTAAATGCCCTTGTTAGTCTCAAATCTAAATAAAGACTCTAGTGACCTAGCATGGCTGAACACATCCACTTCCTTTCTTGTATTTCTCTTGCCTGAATTTTTTTCAGAAGATTAATGAACATTAGGCTAAATACTGCCATAAGATTCATGGATGTACAAGGAAAGAATACAGCACATGAAGTTACAGAAGAGGATGCAACGGGAGGTAATTGAAGTAGATACTGCTTTGTAATACCAGAGTATTAGCAAGTCTTGTAACATGCTACTGCGGACATACTCACTACAGTGCAATTAGTTGTCCTTAACATGTGGTAAAGCAGTGATGCTGCTAGCCAACAAAGAATGCAGAGAGCATCAGACTACATCTTGATATCTAATATAGTCATCACTTACCCACCACAGCCAGCAAAGTCTGATGAGGGGCAAGATCTTCAGCAATTCCTATTAAAGTGCACAAACTTGTTCCAGATTATTCAAGTTCTACTGAGTGCTTTCTGCCTACAAGTGTTTGTTTCTGAAGCTTATTTCCTTTTTTCTTTCCTGTATTTTAACTAACGTTTAGCTTTTTTCCAAGAAGAGAAGAAAAATAATGCTTAGGGCATTCTTCACCTTCAGCCTCTGTCAAAGCCATATAAAAGAAAAAACAAAATAATAACTAAATGCAAGCACCTCAAACACTCTAAGAGGAATTTCAGTCTGCCTTGCATGTAACAGATGTAAAATCAACTTGAAGAGCAGGAGTAATCAACATACCTGCTTATGCTGGAGTTCGTTTCACTCTCATTCACCATCAGTTTACAAATGTAAATATTTACAGCAAGATGCCTGAACACTGGAAGGAAACATTTGGAAATATAAAGAAACATTGTGTGCCTTAGTGGAGCTGAGAACTTCCAAATTTGATCACACTTGACAATTTAATGGGAAAAATATGGAATGCAAGTTGAAACACAGAAAATTTGTAAAAGATATATCTGAATCAGGGATTTTTTTTTCCAGGTGCTATTTTGAGGACCATGATAACATTCAGATCTTTCCATAAAACATTTATGAAACATGTTTGTTTCCAGACTTTCTTAAAGAGCAAATTCCCTGAAGCCTGTACAGCTACTGATCTCAATTACTCATCATTATAATAACTATGCAAGATGATTTAGTAAAAATGATAAAATCTCACCCCTGTGGTTTCGTGATAAGTAAACATTTTATCTCAAGCTGATTTACATGAGAACAATTTGAAAACAAATATATTGCACATATCATCAAGTATTCATCAGTCTGATGATCCCACTTAAGGGCTACAATTACAAGCTGAGGCTGCTCCACCACGAAAATAGTTTTACAACGTCCTAAGAACATGGTAAACACCTGTTTGACTATCTTTCTTATTACAATGAGAATTCTTAATGGAGACATCCAAGGCTCTCATGAAAAGAAAAGAAGCAGAACTAATTCTTTGAGATACACATTAAAAGACAAAAATAGGAAAAAAAAAAGACTGCTGAAGAACTGCTAACATTTGATTCACATTAATGTATGTGACCAACAGAAATTCAGTACACTGACAGGAGCCACCAGATCCTGGTGGTCCACAGCTAATTCACAAATGTATGGCCATCATTCTAGTTCTTTATACTCCTTATAGATGAAATTCAATAATGTAAATTAAAAAAAGACTTTGAAAGTGTTTGCCAACTGGTACCTTTTAAAGGGTATTATGAATAGGCATGGGTTGCTCATGCGGAAGTTCATAAGGAAAAATTCCTTTGGAGGATTGCTCTACTGTTACTGCTTCACCAAGGTGAAATGAAAGGGAAACCTTCTCTGTAAATTTGAATTTGTTACAAGTTGTCTGAGATCTTTAATCTTTTGGCAACCACATCTTTCCTAGGCCTTCATCTGACATTAACCTCATCAGCCTCTGCCAGTGTTTCAAATATCTTAACCTCCAGAAACACTGAAATAAGATTTATGGCAATAATCTTCCAATAACGTTTTTCAACTCTCAGAAAATGTGTTATCAAAAGTTCCTACTGAGGAATAAATGTAAAGATCACCATCCCCACTTACAGCATTGCCCCAAGACCCCAGAAGTTCCAACATCACTTGAAGCAAAAAAGCACTCTACTTCCCACTCACTAAATCTTATGATCCCTTTTTCATCTCCCAGGGAGAGCAAGTCACCAATTTCAGGACATTTATATGAAAATGAAATTGTATGTTGCTGACTTGTGTATTATCTGTACATTTTCTCTCCCAAGTCAGTCACTCTGAAAGTACTTATTTCTCTTGACAGTTGCTTTTGGAAAGGCATTTGACATCAACATGCATCTGAAATCCTCCAGGCAAAGGCTAATGCATAAGTAAAATTCATTGATCAAGGAAGGAAACATATGCAGCAACTATGTTGTACACTGGTTGCTCTAGAGATCAAATCTCTTTGATATTAAACTGGCATAATGGAAATGTAACTCAATGAAGCTACACATGATTTAAACCAGAGTGTGAGAGAGTCCCAAAGGGTAATAGAAAAAAAAAATAGTTCCAATTAAAAATGTATTATCTCTATGGAAAAATTGCTTCCTTAAAAAAAACCAAAAACCAAAACCAACCAAACAAAAAACAACACTTTATTTCTAATCATGAACATCCACTCCAGAACTCTGCTTTCTGACACCAAAGTAATTACTAACATTAGCAGTTGGCTAGAACTGGTGCTTCTGATTGTGGACTGATTCTTTATTATTCTGCAAAATTCTATGATCCAAGGCCTGTACTATTTAGTCAATACAAATTCATTTTTTTATCTGACTTTTTGAAACTCCCTTGAGTTTACATGAATAAAGCTTAAAAGCAAACTTCAGGATTGTACTTATTGAATGTGTTCTACTTTAAAAAAAAATAAAATTATAGAAAGTTTTAATGTAAATATGGCTATGAAAAAATTATCCAAAAAAAAACCTCCCCAAAAATTCTTTTCCAGTGTTAAGAGTTTACATTTTTAAAAAAGCAAAGGTAAGTTAAGGACCCCATAACAATGATAAACTAAGGGCAAATCCTAGATTTAACATAGCTTTATTTGTGCAGTTACTTATGACTTCCCTAAAAATGCTGTATTGTCTTGCTGCTCTTCATCATATCCCATAATTGCCAAAATCAGCCTCTTTACCATGGTATTACTACTGATATTTAATCCCTGGATATAGCAATTGTAGTGAAAGCAGACAAATAAGAGCACCAAGCTCTCCTGGACAGAAACTGCCTGGTCAGAGAGCTAAGCCCTGACATGCTAAACACTGATGAACAAACCACATAAGTCTGCACTATTTAAAACTTTTGCTTGCCCTGGAGACAAAAGTTCTGCTAGGCTCCTAACAGCATGTTCTCAGCAACTTACTGGATTTGTTCCAAATTGTTCCAGTTAATCACTGTACGAATCAAATCAGATTTTCTGAAACTGGCAGCTGTATGAAATCAATAAACTAAAAGAAACAGTAGAAAGGAAAATAAATAGGTGAACTCCACAGATGGCCTGTCAAGGTGGTTCCCTTGTATATGCTATTCCTTTAGTCCTTCCTTAAGATGTACTACTATACTTGTAGTAGGTAAGAGCACAATGGTGGCTGTGTCTGGCTTCCAGAAATACCATCTTCGGCATCCTAGCCCTAGCTCAACTTGCAATAGGACATCCTGGGATCTCATAATGCAGTACTATTGCTAGTTGGGATATTTCAGTATAAGGGAGCAAGATATGGAAACTCTGAAACACATTGTTTTCCTGTAAATTACCTCCAAAGACTTCAAAGTTAATTCTCTTAGTAACAGTGAACGCCAAAGACCCAGTTTTATCAAAATCTCTACACCAACATGCCTGCAGTCAGGTGTAACATGCAAAACCAGCTCTGTGACATAATGTTTTTCTCTCAAATTTCCAAACTCTTATTGCAAGAATTGACATGAGACAGGAGTTATCCACATTTATGTTGTGAGTAACTGATTATGTATTTACCGATGTTCTGTTAAGAAAAGCTAACAATTTTCTGGGAGCATAGTCAAATTTACCCGAGCTGTCCCTTCAAGTTGTGAAAAATAAATGTTTCTCAAAAAGCGTACTCTGCAAAAAGACAATAGAGTAGCACTACACAGTTGATTTTTTTTTTTTAATAACCAAACTACTGCCAAATTATACTTGAAGACTTTTTTTTATTTTAATCCCAAGGCTGGTATACATCTGCTTAGCTGATACACCGATGACTCTACTGTGCAATATGCTTATGTTCTAGAATTTAAAAGCTATAGGTCTAGGGCGATGAAAGCTGGATTTCAATAGGAGTGGGGACTGTAAATATTTCACCAGTTTGGGTTTAGCGGTGGCTCTTTTTCCATTCCTAAGTGTGCTGAGGGAAAAGGAGGCTCCAGCAGCTCAGGCGTGGTACAGTCTCCAGACTACACATTACCTTAAAGAATTTCCAAATGGAAGACCAGAAGGCACTTGATAAATTCCATCTAGCCTACACCACACTGTCAGAACTACATTGGCTTTTGCAAATCTAGGTCCCTGAGAAGAAAATATTTGATGTACAGAAATGGTAACATATACAAGGATGAAAATGCTAAACATGGAGTTCACAAAGGAATTGCAATTTTCTTCTATGCTCTGCCTAGAGAAATACAGTCTCACACTTTTTTTCCAGAATGGGGCATTGGCAAAGCACCACTAGAAGAAGGTTCAAGCAGAGTGACTGATGCAGCAGTCTAGGAAAATAGTTAACTAGTGAGCTGGAGTATGGAGCTGGAGTATGGATATTATGTTGTAGCTATCTCTTATACTGGTGGGATGAATACCAGCAGACAATACAAAACTGCAGTTAATGTTTGCTGAAGAGCTGAGTATTAAAAAGACAGCTAAAAATGTTTTGTGTAGTAATTTAAATAAGTTTGGTCCACCTCAGAAAGATTATTGAGAGATGACTTCAGTTATAGCAGTTACAAAGCTTCAGAGGAAAAAAAAAAAAAAGCAGTGGAGGAACAAATATTCTTTTAAAAAAAGTATAGGAAACAGGCAGCAACGGCTGTGTGTTAAAAGTGGAAGAAAAGAAATGGAAATAGTATGATGACGTGTGAGAGAAGTTGAGATTGGACATTAGAAAATGTTCTTCACTGAGAGGGTGGCCAGCTCCTCCTGTAACAGGCTTCTTGTGGAAGTGGTCACAGCACCAAGCCTGTCAGAGTTCAAGGAGTGTCTGGACAATGCTCTTAGTCATATGATTTTTCAAGTACTCCTGCAAGAGCAGGGAGTTGGACTTCCAATCCCTAACACTCTGTGATTCTGTGAAGGGACCTCGAAAGATCATCTAGTCCAATCCCCCTGCCGGAGCAGGAACACCTAGATCAGATCACACAGAAACACATCCAGGCGGGCTTTGAATGTCTCCAGAGAAGGAGACTCCACAACCTCTCTGGGCAGCCTGTTCCAGTGCTCTGTCACCCTCACTGTAAAGAAGTTTTTTCTCATATTCAAGTGGAACCTCCTATGTTCCAGCTTGAACCCATTGCCCCTTGTCCTATCACTGGATGTCACAGAGAAGAGCCTGGCTCCATCCTCCTGACACTCACCCTTCACGTATTTATAAACATTAATAAGGTCACCCCTCAGTCTCCTCTTTTCCAAGCTAAAGAGACCCAGCTCCCTCAGCCTTTCCTCATAAGGGAGATGCTCCATTCCCTTAATCATCTTCGTGGCTCTGTGCTGGACTCTCTGCAGCAGTTCCCTGTCCCTCTTGAACTGAGGGGCCCAGAACTGGACACAATAATACTTGATTATTATTATTATGGGCCCCTTCCAACTCAAGATATTCATGATTCTGTGAAATTTTGCAGATATTTTTCATAAGGATTATTAGATTCTGTAATGAAATGTTGTTGGCAGTGGTATAATCAGTCCTTTCTATGTCCCCTGATTTAGATCAGACACATCTGTAGAGAAGTTCTGAATCACATACAATTAGTCAACAAAAAAAATGTCAGCATGAAACCAGAGTTATGCAGTGATTCTGCCAGCTTTAAAAGGTCTGTGTATTTAAAAAAATATTTGACTCACAGTGTAATTTTTATATACTCATAGCTTAGGTACTGAACAATTTGTTAGATTTCTCTTCTCAGGTTTATAGATGACATGACCTTTCTCTGGTTTTATTACTTTTTATATCTTGGTACAATCAGCAGAAAATTCATCACTTGTGTTCTGGACTGTCTTGGTTTCAAAATGGTTCAAAATAGCAAGGAT
Source organism: Syrrhaptes paradoxus (assembly GCA_013400615.1). NCBI lineage: Eukaryota > Metazoa > Chordata > Aves > Pterocliformes > Pteroclidae > Syrrhaptes > Syrrhaptes paradoxus. Next base: position 19,161 of record VZTO01019145.1, on the reverse strand, counting down.
AGAGACTATTTTATGATACTGTTCTAAAGGAAATTAATTCTTTCAACCCACATCCTCAGCTGCAAAGTCAGTGCGTATCAATTTTATATGATTGCTATCAGTTGGTTATACAAAGGAAGAACACAAATGAAAACAGGTAAAAACAGAAATTTGCATTATTGTTTATTTACATAAGATCAACAACATGTTCGATTTTCCAGCAGCTCTGAGAATATGGAAGAACAGTAACCATTTATGCCTTCAAGGGAACAGACTGCTAAAAATAACTGAAACCAGAGATCAACCTGTCTTGTTTAAGTTAATCTATTTCTCAAAAATGTTAATTTATTTCAAAACATGGGAGAAGCTGCCAGTCCTTCTCATTCTTGTTCTGTATCTCAGGGTTTAGAAAACACAGGAAGTGACTGAATTCCTTCTTCCTCCTTATTGACTGCCACAGCTCCTCACTCGTGGAAGCTTCCTTAGCTGTTACCCATTGATCTGCAGTAACACATTCAGTCCTTTCCACTGAAATTATTCAAGTCTCTGTGGAAGACCTGAGGATTATCTGAGTCAGAGCAAGTAGAGAATACTACAAAAGTCTGACCATCTCTTCTACTAGTTCATCAGACATCCATGGGTGCATGGGAAGTCCCCGATATCTGTGTCAGAGACAGTTTACTTATTAAGCTCTGTTCAGAAATTAACTGCTGAAGAGTATTCTTCTCCAAGACAGTCTGCTAACTGCCACAAAGTTTACTGTTATCTTTTGAGACAGACAACTGTTCTCAAATTTCTCTCAAGAGTTTTTTCATATGTTCCACCTAAGGTGTACAATGCTACTGTTGATAACAGCTTTGTATGTAAGGAGGTGGCCTACCACATTGACTCAGTAGGTATTATGGGTTGTCTGGCGGCGAGGAAGGGGTTAAGGTGTTGGCTCAGGGTCCTGCTCAGGATGGACCCGCCCCAATCCAGGCCCCAAGGCAGGATCAGCCAATCGTGCCTCTGCGAATAACATATTGGGGAGGGACCACCCCCCCCCCCTTCTTCCGGTGCGGTCTGGGGGAAGGGCCACGTGGTTGGGAGAGGCGCCACGCTGTGCGGCTGCTCGCAGCTCTGGCGGGGCATCCCCCCCACCACCACCTGCTGGGCTTCTACGAACAAGATGCTGTAGCTCAGCCCCCACCATGGCTCATCCGGGAGCCCTTCTTCCCGGGAGCTGATGAAGACCTCCGATGGCGGAGAAGAGGAGCGGGATTTGAGAGATAATGGAACTGCATAGCACTCTGGTCAGAGAAAGAGAGAGAGAGAGCTTCTCCGTCATTTTCCCTTGCCACATGGTGAAGAAAAGCAGCTGTGGAGGACCCCACACTGGATCTAGAAGCCCACACCGGAGTTGGGGGAGTCTCTGGGGGACTGAAGCCCCGTTGGAAGAACTCCACATGGCAGGTGGGAGAGATGGTGCTGAGAAAAGGAGTGGCTCAGACTGACTGCAGTCTCCCCCCCACTTCCCCCATGTGCTGCTGGGGGAGGAAGAGGTACGGAACAAAGCCTTTGGGTCTTGGGATGAAGGGAGGGGTGGAGGAGAAGTGCCTTTGTGTAAGATGCAGTTTCTCTCTTTCTTACCCTGCTTCTTGTTGTAAATAGTTAATAAATTCAGCTGTTCTGCTGTTCTCCATGAGTCATGTCAGTCTCTTGCCCGTGACCCTAAGCAGTAAGTGAAACCCTCCCAGTTCCCTGCCTCAGCCCACCAGGTGTTTAAGGAAATTGTACCTGTGGTCTCATGGACCACGACAGTAGGTATCCAGTGTTATCTCAAAATGTAATTGTTTTGCACTGTTTGCACTCATGAAGGCTGACAAAGAACTGAATCTTGAATTGGGATCCTGAAGTTAAAAAAAAAAATAAATAAATAAAAAAATCCCCAGCACAATACCAGAGCTCATGTAAGCAAATACGAACATAAGGTGAAAACTATGAGATAGGTTGAGAATGCTATCCTACAATAATGGCGTGATTATTCAATATGATGATATGAGATTTTAAGACAACTCCCATTTGGCAGAAGAAGAAAGGCCTAAAAAAGGAATACTGGCTGTTAAGGAATATAGAAGGATACTGATTTCTCTTTTGTATACATCGTCCCCACTCTTTTCTGCCCTAATTATAATGGCAAGTAGAGGAATAATTCACTAGAAGGCTTTCAATTTGGCATTAATGCAGTACTTACAGTCTATTCCCATGGGTAAACTCACCTCCCTTTAACAGCAAAATTGATATGCATAAGACTGTAATAAAGAGGCTAACATACACTGAAGTGTAGAAGTATTAGATAACTTCAGAAATTCAGAATTTGATCTGTATTTGGGCTCGTATAAAGTACAATCAGAAATTTGCCTGGCTTTCAACATGTGACATTAATTTCAAATTGAAAGACCTATTTTTCTCTCATTAAAAAGAGTTCTAAAAAATGTGTTTCTGAAGTTATAAACCTTTTCTCCCCTTCCACCCCTAGCCCCTCCCACCCCCTGTATTTGAATAGCAGTTTGCACTGATTAGCATTTATTTATGCTGTGGTGGAATTTTTTAGAGCTCCAGGTCCCTGTTATTTTGTCACACAAAAATTATACTTTTCAGCATTACTGTTCTCTTTATAAAGCACTTCATTTCTTTCTACATATTTTTCTTGAGAAAATATCAATCCTTTTCTCAGAATTCCTGTTTCTTAGAATACCAATGGAGAGTATTAAAACTACAAACAAAACAGAATATATACTTTTAAAAATGGGTCCCCTTAGTGCTGATGTTCTTGCTACCATTTCTGACTTAGACTGGCCAAATTTCATGCTGCACTCTCCACTGAAGCTTCTTTTTATATTTTGTTTCAGTTTTGTTAAGTATTGTAGAAGTATCATGCCAAATCAGCATATCACCTTGAAGATGACAGGGAAAATAGTTCCAAATGAGTTTCCACACTTTAATAGACTATTGGGAAAGAGAGCACCTGCAAGAGAAACACTATAAGCAAGATATGATATAATAGCATATACTTTCCACATAGTCACAAAGCGTATGGGGTTTTTTTCCCCAATATCGTATACCTATGTCAGTTTGTGTTTCATAAACTATGTGTGCCTGTACACCAATACATACACTCTACACCAGACCACCCTTACTGCCACTCACGTAGTAGACAAAGAAGGTATTCCAAAGTCAGCAGTTACATCGGAGATTAATTTGAGATATATTTTGAGTGGCTATTAGTTTGAACTTGACTGTTGAACAACAATAAGATACAGCTACTGGTCAGGAAATAAATTAAAAACTAAGGAAGGATAGAAGTCACTCAAAAATGTTTTTAACAGCTGTTCAGTTTTCACATAGGTGAAATGTTTAAGGACACTTCACCAGAACTTAACCAAAATGTAAGACATGGTGCGTTTTCCTTTCACAAGTATAATTTTTACCCTAACCTCCTACATTTCGAATCTAACACAAGGCTTTTGAAAAAGAGTGTGTATGTGTATGCTTGCAGAAAAGAGAGAGATGCAAAAATTAGTTTCTAAAAGAATCAGGGATTAGGCTAATGAAACAGAAAACCTAAACCAACAAATTACTTCCCAGGTCTATAAAACTCAGAAGTTAAATATTTGCTTAGAGTAGACAGAGTTGACCCCAACCTGCTCTCAAATCTTGTATTCATTCATAGACTTCATGGAATTTTTTTCCAAAGGAACACTAACACATATGCCCAAACAATAACTGGTTGCTCACTGAATGCCATCTCCAGTGAATTTCATACCAGATGTCTGCCTGCACACAATGCAACAAAATAGCATCTATCACATTTGTCATTCCTACTTATTTCCTCTCAGTCTTTTCAGTGAGTGTCCAAGCACAATGCATTTGTACATAATTACCTTTACACATGCCAGATATTTTTTTATTGCAAACTCTGAGGAAGAAAATCAGTGCCTAATACTTAATTACCAATGTACTCTCCAGTGATCAGTGCTTATTATTGACATTTCAGTCCCAGCAACCCCCAGTTTAGAACTGGTCCAAGACTAGTCACAACTGATTATCTCACTAGAAAAGGACACACCATTCTACATAAACTATATGTTCTAAACCACTTGGCTTTGATGTCCCATAACATTACTCAGTTCTTTTTCTAAGTGTCAAGGATTTATCTTAACTTTGAAAAAATTTACCCATTTTTCATAAAGCTTTTACCATTTGTAGCATTATTCATTAAACAAGTATATCTATCAGACTAGTGTGACAATCACACACTTCTTCACTGAGCACATGAATTTACTGAACATCAAGAATATATCTAGGGTGGTTTTTTAATCTTGTAGTATTTGAATATTACTCGGACCTGATGCTCTGTCCTGCTGTTTCTTCACTAATCATCCATTGTGAATATTTCCTTTTAACTTTTTAATAACAGAGGAAATTATGATCATGTGGAAAAGTTCATATAAACAAAGGACAAAATGTGAAAATTAGTATTAATGTTATAGTAATTTTGTATATTTTTCTTCACATATATAGTTAATTTGTGTTCTTCGAGAAGGTACAGCCACATACTGACAAGAATATTCTGTACCATTTCCATAGAATAATAATACAGATGCTGACACATATTTAAGTTTTCAGACAGCATTAACAACCTGTAATTTCTACTGACTAGAGAGTTTTAAAGACAGTGTTCTTTTGTCTCAGCAAGGGAAAATAACATCTTAATAAAAGCTTCAAAACCCTTTTTACCTTTATGATTTCAAATGATTCACATGAGGACTGGTCAACTACCTCTTTGTCTGAGTGACAGCTGAGATGTATGTAGCCCAGAACAACTTTTCTAGTAGAAAACTTCCACATTCAAACAACTGATTAAAAGAGAAGCAGATTGCATACTGCAAAGAAAAAAACTGCACTCTCTCAGACTTTTTCTAAAGCTAACAATATAAAACAGCTGGATTTCTATTATCTACTCCTATCGTACATAAGTATATCTAGGAATGGCTGGAGCTAATATTTTTTAAATACCAAAAATCTGACAAACTCAGCCCAATGCCTGCTGAACACATTGGTATCATGCACACAGTTCTGATCAGCACATCAGCCAAGTGACTGAGGCAACTCTTTTCTTTGCTTGTTGTCTCCTACCTCTTTAACAAGCAAAGATTTTCAGGCAGGAAACATCCCTAAAACTGTATTTGAAACAGTGCTTGCCACAAGGGGATCACAGTAGCATGTGAAAACATGCAAGTATTACTTAAATAAAAAATACTAGCAAAAAAGGCAGTAAACATGAGAGAAAGCTGACTAGGGTGAAGGAAAACGATTAAAAAAAATAGAAAGGATTAAGTAATGCCCAAAAATTAGAAGACACTTGATGTGAAATTGCCAGGTTCTGCAGGTGTTGTCTGTGTGTGATAAAGGAGGAGAGTAGCAGACCAACAGAGATCAGAGAATAAATTTCAAATTTTTAACATTTGTTAGCTCCTTAGGTTATTTCCTTACTTTTAGTGTTTTCAGTTACCTTATTTTAAAAGTGTGTTTGTAGTGCTTTGTGCATCTTTTCTTCTATTAGTAAAAAAGTATCTTTCATACACAATAGATGAAATGTATCAGGAGGAGGACACTCAAGAGTAAAGGAAAATGTTTAAAAAGCCTTTTGAAAACTGACCTAGGTACAAATAAATTAATCTTTTGTTGTCTAGATCACCTACTGCCTGACATTTCTCTGTTTGTTTCTACTTCTAAACAATCAGCATAATAATAAATGCAATCACAGTCATACCATAAGGCTGAAGTTACAGTTTCTGCATATAGCATGTACTTTTATACATCTGTGCCCTTTTGACATATGTTTTACATAGTGTATTTAGAGCAAACAGAGAAAAGAAAGACAAAATGAGATAAAATTTGCAGACAGCACAGTTGCTCAAATCAGTCTCACCTAGGAAAGATTTTAAGAAACAGCAGATTTATACATATGGACAGCCTTCAAAGTGATCTGAAACCACCTGGATACAAGTGTAACTGTGGATAGCTCATGAAAAGGTCACTTCAGCACACAACAGTCAGAAAGCAAAGGTGTCATGGTGTGTAAGAGGTGAGAATAACACTAAACAGATTAAAATGCCATTATATAAATCATTGAAATTGAAACTCTGAAAATTCTGTTCAGCTTCATTACCTGATCTCTAAATGGTAAGAGCAGAAATCAAATAGTTCCAGAGAAGGTCAATGAGTCTGATTAGAGCATGGACAAGGTGCAGGCAGTGCTGCTGGTGTGTGCCACAGCCCACCTGGGCCTTGTTCCCCTCACAGGTAGCGTGGGGTTGCTGGTTCAGGGCAGGCTGCAAGCCCCTGGCTTCTGGCAGCAAGAGGAAAGCTCCTTCTCCCCCTGCAGAGCTACAGCTCCAGGTGCCCTGAGTGCCCTGGGCAGCAGGGAGAACAAGACCTGTTTGGGATTTACCAGGACCAGCTTAGCCTAAACTTCATATTCGCACAGCAGGGAAAAGGCAAATGATACAGGTGGTTGATGAGCTGACTAGAAGAGATACTACATTGGTTCTACTGCTCACCAAAAAGAACTGTTGGATGATGTAAAGATCAAGGGCAACCTTAGCTTCAGTGACCACAAGACTAAAGTTTAAGATCCTAAAAACGAATGAGCAAGATTAACAACAGAATTAAAAAATAGGACCAATGTTGTTTACCGTCTTCATCAACCAGGACAGTGCGATGTCAGGTTTACAGACATCACCAAATCAGGAGAGCAATCAGTATGGTAGGGCTGCTCTTCAGAAGGACCTAGGAAAGACAGAGAAATGGTCTGACTAGAACCTCATGAAATTTGACAAGAGCGATTGTGAAGTTCTGCATCTGGGTTGGAGGAACCCAATGTAATACATGCAGGGGCAGACTGCATGGGAAGCAGCTCTTCCTAGAGAAAATGAGAAGGGGTGGGGGGGGTGGGGGGTGCAGTTCCTAGTGGGCAAGTTGAATGTTGGGCTGTATCAGTAAAAAATATCCAGCAGAGACCTAGGGAAGTGGTCCTTCCCCTTTGTTTGTCACTTTGGAGGCAGCATCTGGAGTGGTGTGTCCATTTTGGTACTTCCCAGTACAAAAAGGGTATTGACATACCAGAGTGAGTCTAGCAAAGAACCTCAACCAGGGGAACATGACATGCAAGGAGATGCTGAGACAACTGGATCTGTTCAGCTTGGAAAAGAGAAGGCTCTGAGGGAACCTCATTGCTGTCTACCGTTAGCTGATCAGAGAACACAAAGAAGACTGAGTTGGGCTCTTCTCAGAGGATCACAGTGACAAGAGGAGGGACAAAAGGTGCAAGTTGAAATATTTTAACTTCTAAGTTGGTTAACTACTGAAACAGGTGCCCAGAGAGTTTGTGGAATCTCTGTCCTTGGAGGTGTTCCAGGCTTGACTCACCTGCCCCTGAGCAAATTAATCTAATTAGACTTGTTTTGAGCAGGTTGTTGGACTAGGTGATCTCTGGAGGTTTCTTCTGACCTAAATTATGATTCTGTACCTTCCAGAAAGGGTTGCAATCACTGACTTACTACTAATGAGACCAAATCCCAAAGTGTAATGAGCTCTACCTTCCCTTTCTCAGTGTTTAAACATAATAGATAGCAGATACGTAAAAGAAATCTGTCAAGTCGCCAAACTATAATGTACAGACACGGTTGTTTACAGTTTGCCCAGCTCATGGATTTTGATGAAAGAAGGTAGCAAGAAGTAAATTATGGTCTAAAGGCTGAAATGGAATTTCCGCTTCACTTTGGCTTACAGCTTTGGTCCTCTGATTGCATCTCATTAGCTGACTAAAACTTATGGACACAAGACCTTCAAATACTACTACATAAGCATTGTATCCTACGTGTATGTTACATTTTGAGCTGTACATTTTTATTCCCTGCCTTTGCCTGATGATGAAATAAACACATTTTTTATATAATTCTCAAGTTTCTTATTTTTCTTTTTGTGTTTTAACACCATCAACTCTCTACATGGACATGTCACTTACATATCACAAGTGCGTTAAAGTGCACAGCAAGTTGACAGCTGCCAGAATGACTAAGTAGAGCTTTCATTTTAATTACCGAAAAGTGAACTATTCCATGGGTCTGTTACTAAGGTCAGTCTGACCCAACAACCTAGAACTTCCTTGGAGAGAATAACTTCTCTATTGTTTTTTATCTTTTAACTAGATATGTACCAAAAGAAAATTCAAAGTGACCATGAGTGGCTACAGATTAGAAAAAAAACCCAAACACAGCAGATATATTACTTTGTATATCTTTGTTAAACTAATATTAAGACTTTCTGTTGTTCTTTGGTCTTCTCACAATCATTATTTAACTTGCATCAGTGTTCACTGACATTCATGCAATCCACCTAGATCAGACACCAACTGTCTTTTAACCTTTAAAAACCTCATGGTTTTGTAAAACTCAGTAAGAATATTAAAAGCTCTCCCTCCCCTTCCTAGCCCTAGATGAGCATGTAAGAACACAGATCCCAATGAAAAAAAAAAAACATTCGATCACCAAAGAGATTTTCCTTTAATTTGCCAGCACAGAAATTGAAAAGTGAAAAGACACTGAGCAGAAAAACATAAGGGAATGATGGTCCTAACTTTTAAATCTCAAGGTTGTTTTACTTCAGTGTTTCCTATTGTGAACGTAGTGCTAAAACATTTATAATCTAAACTAGTTTTATGTTCGTTTATAATAGTTAATAAAAACTATTTAACAGTCATTGCTGCATAAAGACCTCTGAATTATCTATACTTTTCTACAGAGCCAGGAGCCATTCCACACAATGTTATGCTCAAGTCTGATTCTGACAGAAGCCACACGCAAACTATTTATCCGTTTGACCCTCATTTTCAAAACTCATCTGATTAAAGCTAAATTAGGATGCACTGTATATGATGACTGTAAATTTCTGAGGAAACCACTGTATTAGTTGAATATTGCACAATGAATAAATACAGTTTAGACCACCACTGCATGTAGATAGATTTTAATACATCTGTTTAGTTGCAGCACAATTCTTACCCCACTACAATTCACCAGAACCAGGTAAGAGCTAAGGGAGCTGTCTGTGTTCAGGGTATTCTGAGCTGGTCATAGGGAAAGATTCTTGTCTTTCCTTTTCCCCATCCAATATGGCAACTACTTACTGCATTGCCTTTCCTGAAGGGAAAATCCTATTCTCATTCCTCCTCCTTCCAATACATTCACCTCCCCCTCAAATTTTAATGCTGAGTTTCAGGAGGAAAGAGATTCTCTGATATCTACAGTCCATTGCTGCTTGAGCTCCATAAGAAATTACCTGTGTCAGACATTTTCATAAGCAACTGCAGGAACATTACATACAGGAAAACACAATTGTGCCAGAAACACTTCAGTTCAGTAAAATGACTTTTAAAAGTATCTCCAGTAACATCTGATGCATCTGCTACTACCTCCTCTATCCAGCCTTATGTCAACTCAGAGACCTGCTTTTCCCCACCCTGTCATCAGCTGAGGGAGATCCAGGCAGATCCCCAGCTCCTTGTATGAGGGGGAAAAAATTCTGTTAGCCCCTATGTCCTGTACTCCTGGGCTGAACCTTCAAATCTAGACAATATATGGTTGGAAACCTACCTGCTCTAAAGGGTTAAATTTCATGGGGAAGTCAAACATGAGAAAACACAGCCCCTTGCTTCCTAGTTATTCACAAACTCTTTCATCCCTGCAGAAGCAACCTTTAGGGCATCCATGTGCGTTGCCTGCACTCCAAGCCAGCACTCTTTCCACTGCAGGGTGTGGGGTGGTGTCTCTCATCTTCAAACATGGAACATTTAGGTTACCAATGGCTCTCATCTCACTCCTTTGGAGGGTGTTTGAGGAAAGAATGAAGCTTCAAAAGAATATTCTTGCACATTGTACAAATCAAATCAGTGGGCCACATCTTTCAGTCAGAGGGGGATGTTCAGACTTTGAAGTTAGGAGGTAAACTAAATGAATCAGACTGGATTGTCTAGTAAACCATCACAATCTGTATTAAAAAAGAGTCACAAGCATTTCAAATGTTATTACCTGTACTGGTCTATGTGTGACCATCCCCTAAACCAATATTATAATCTGATTTTCTGGTCTGATGTTTTTAATCTCCTAATATTTTATAGAGTTAAAACATGAAAATATATATGAAAACAGGGACAGCCATGGGATAAATGGTGACTTTGTATAATTAGGTGAATTATTTATCATTTATAGTGATACACCATTAATTCAATGCCATTTATGCTGTCTTTTATGTGGCATTTAACACACAGAACAGCACCTTATTACTGAGCTTTTCAGTTGTCATACCTTTACACTGCTGCTGTTAGGCCAACTTGTGCCAAGCAGTACAGTGTAAAAGCCCCTTTCTATATGTAGGATGGTAATACAAAAAATTCAGTGTTAGTGGGAAAAAAAAAAAAAAGGGGATGGCACAGACTCAGAGAGGGAAAAGCTGAGAAATATGCAGTAATAGTATGAGCACACACAAAAATTCCAATAGTAATTTATGGCAAATGTAGCAATAAACAAGCACAGAAATCAAGGGAATACTAACTTAGTTTGTATTTTATTACTGATGACCATGAATATTTTGTCTACTAAGAAAGTCCCTTAGTCCCTTTTTAAATTAAGTTTGTACGTGCATGAAAATATATTCTAACTTTTTATAGTACTAAGTATGGCAAATCCACCATAGAATTAAGTAGTATTATTGTTCTAAAATTATATTTTAAATACCTTTGCTTTCTTTACTGACTAGCAGGTTTACAGGAATTTTCTAATTGTAGCAGAAAAAAAAATTTCCATTTCGAAGGTTTTTTTTGGTAATTTCACATTACCAAGAGCTTCACAGTAGGAATGATCCATGAATAATCACCAAGTTCTTTTAGGGTATCAACTTTTCTGTCATGTTATTTATTTAAGAACATTTTGATTCCTGAAAAGAGGGGATAGAAAAACAAGAAAAAGTCAATATTATGGTTTAGTTTGATGTATGAGCATACTAGTCTGGTCTAATCCTTCATTTTAACAGCTTAATAATTCCATTTCTATGCTTGTGTTTCTTTACTTTCCTGATATTAATTTCATGGCTAGGTTCCTAAATGTCCTTAAATTCAGCAGTCTTTTATAATCAGTACCTGGAAAAAGACATTTAGTAATGGGAGGGAGAAAAAAAAAAGTAAGATTCATGGAACTAAACACATTTTTGAAAATTAGATATTCCTTCAGAAGGTGGCATAAGACAGTTAAGAGTAGGTCTAAATATTGATCTGTATTAAGCTGCTTTCAGAGAGGTCACGATTTAAAAGTTATTTTTCTGCATTTCCTATGATGGTCCCATTGCAGCTGAATAAAATCCATTTTCATGAAGGACATCACACTTGATTTGGTGTTTTTAAATTCATTACAATTTATCACTAACCTTTCCCTCCAACTTAAATGGACTTTCTCAGCAGGACATCCTATCCAAAACATGGAGTGCTAGAGTACTGTGTCTGCGCAATCACTGTGTCTCCTAAATTACTCATTAAAATTAAACTGGGAATAACCTAACCTGTTCCATATATTTAGAGGAAAGAGTACCACAGTGCTAAAAGTCAAAGCAATCAAAACCATGTTCTCTTATTCTTGCTTCAATTATTTTCCAAGGTGGACATACGAGTGCTTAAAAAAATTTTTTAGTTGTTTTGGAAATGTAACTCTTCTTACTCCTCCTTGTCCTTTCCCTTCAGGATGACCTCTATCCACTCTGCTCTAAACATAATCTGTATCACACCAATCTGACCAAATACAGCAAACGACAACTCCTACTTCTGAGGATCTTCTATAGTTTTGCAGCCACTTAGGCAAAAGGGTTGTTTTCTTGAAGAACAATTTGATAAAGAACTTCAGATCATAGAATCATAGAATGCCCTGGGTCGAAAAGGACCTTAAAGATCATCTAGTTTCAATCCCCTTATTGCAGGCAGGGTTGCCAATGACTAGAGCAGGCTGTCCACAGCCCCATCCAGCCTGGTCTTGAACACCTCCAGGGATGGGGCATCCACAACTTCTCTGGGCAACCTGTTCCAGTGCCTCACCACCCTCTGAGTGATGAGAACTATGAGTCTTGCCAACATAGCAATATATAAAATTATTTTTCCTGCAAGTGTTGGCTGTGAAGAAAAGAGCAAAAAAATGTGTTGCTAAAGCCTGACTTGCCCGAAGGCTAGCTGGAGATAGGGGCAGTAGAAGATACTTTACCTTCACACTTTCCCAATTCCAGGCTTCTCAAATTCCTCTAAGCACGGATGGGAAGAGTGTATGGGTAGCTAAGACTTGTTTAATTATATTGAGTGTTTAAATGTTTAATTATATGGAATACAATTATTTTTATACAGCACAGTGTTAATTGTCTCTGTTGTGTAACTTCAGTTTTTCTATTTTGCCATTGATAGACCACCAAAAAATGACACTGCTTCATTTGGGAAGACCCTTGAAGCCAATAAACAGGAAACTACTTACAGAATGAACTTAAAGTTTAATTATTCAAGGAAATTGTTCCTATATAAATCAAGACGTAGCTGCATGTTATAGTAAAAGTTGGTAACATGGTGTTAACTAAGGAAGGTAGTCTCACCTTTTTAATGTATAGGAAAAGGTAGACAGTTTTCCTTTTTCAAACCCTGATATAGCCAAGCAATTTTCTATAGACTTATTTAATATTCCCTTCTAAACATAAACAGACTGGATTTTAGCCACAGAGGGGCTAGGAGAAGCCAAGACTTCAAATAAAATATATTGGCAGATTCCTTACAGAAAAATCACACAGTACCAGAGCAAACATCCCACCACCCGTCCGACAGTTAAAACTTGCTTTTGCTCGTTTTACTAGTTCTCAAAAAAGTTGAGGGGAATAGTCATGCATTGTAAAGGCAGGTCAGTGTATTTAATTTAGTATGAAAAGATAACACTATATTACAGACATCTAATATAATGTCTAACTGAGGTTTGCTTAGAAGGAATCTTTGAACAAAGGAAAGTAGGAATCAAAGTGGCAAGGTGAAAGCTGAAAATATAAGAGTAAACAGCAGTAGATCCACAATAAATAATTATAATACAAAGTGATATTTTAATAGAATTAAAATCAAGTTAATATTTTTGCAAAGCAGTAAGCTTTTGTTATTAATTTCTTGTGCTCAAAGAAACAGAATCACATAATACTCAAGACTATTAAAATAAATTGTAATTCCTTTCACAATTTTTCTGATGTTTGAAGAAAATAGCAGGGATTTCTTCCTCTAGAAATTCTAATGATCCCAAATACTCCATTTCTGTTGAGGTTGGTGATGGTCAAACTGTACGCTAATAAAGCTTAATTTTGCTCAGTGCAGAGAGTGTTTCTTTAGAAAATGAGAAAATCACATGCAAGGGCACAGCATAGCTGGTATAAATGTAATTAGTTACAAAAATGTTACCGAATGTGAAAGCAAACAGATGAGATAAAGTGCATTGTAAAGCACAGATTACATAAAAGAGCAACAGTCTGTAAGGGTATGTCACACCTGACTGGTGTCATGCTTACGTAGCATACAAAGAAGTTATATTCTCCACCTCTGACTAATACACTGAAGAGAAAGTTCATTTCAATTTCAAATACCTTTAATTGCTCCCTGGAAATTTTAATTCCCATTTGGCCATCTCTTAGTCAGATAATTTTACAAGACATTAGCATTTGGGCCATGAGGGAGAAGGAAGCAGCTAGGGATACTGACAGTGAGCAAGGCCAACAGACATCTTTTTCTTGTTGTAAATATTCAGTCCTAGCTGGCTTATTTCTCTGTTCTTGTTCACCTGTTAATATTATTTAACTGTGTCAAGTTTGGTATATTTTGTGTTATTTTAACATTATTACTCTTGTCTTGTGTTTTATTTTCCACTCTCTTAAACATACTTTTAGGCTGTTCTAAAAAGTTCTTAATTTACCCTCCCTCACCTCTAGCCTCTTTGAATGGTTAATGCATTTGTCATGTAATAATTTTTTATGTGTTTGTTTTCTGTATTTTTCTTACTGTACTGAATTTTTTAGTTCTGACAGTATTTGAGATAAAGTTTATAGAACAAGTAACCAAATCTGCTTTGCACTGTAATTTTAATCTAGTTAAGTGTAAAATTACATCTAGAGTAAAGCCAAAGGGGGGAAATTAAGATACTGGATTTCAGAATAACAGAGTTTAGGGGAGAAAAAAAAAATAAAAAAAAAAAATCAGCAGGTTGAGTGCAGTCGAGTGCAATAAAATAGCAGAGACCGAAATGTGTATAATGAGATTAAAGGGTGCCCAAAGGATATGGAATGCATAACATACAGCAATAAAACAAGGATTTTAAAAAGCCAATATGGCCAAAGGAGGGAAGACGGGGAAAAAACCACCACACAGTACGAAAAAGCACTACAGCTGGATCTTCACTGTAATTAGATATTAAAAGAATTGTGTGGTCATCTGGACCCACAGGTTTTGAGAATATTTAAAACAGCAAGCACAGAGAAAGATTTGAAGGAATACAATGAGAAGCTGTGAATATTAGAACTGATTAAAAAACAATCCTGCAGTATAAGATAGATGTACAGAAAATAGAAGAAACAAAACTATTTTAAGAGACAGATGCAAGAAATTAGGAGGACCTTTATTTTGCCTGTCTACCTATATTCTTATTGTCCTTTAGACAATAGGAGCTGAGAAATTTATTCCTCACTAATTCACAGCTCTATCAATTCTTTGTTCAAGTCCCTCCTCCTCTTTCCTTCTGACTCCACATATAACTTGCTCCATTCAGTTTTGATGACCGCCTATGACTCATTATCCAACACATACACTGGGATCTTAAAAAGAAAGCAACAATGCTTGACAGCAATACATCAACCAGAGTACATTTCTGCTGCCTGTTAAGCAAATGACAAGAGAATAGAACTTCCAAGTCATTTGCACAACTAACTAAAATTTTTATTTCTTAATTACAAAGGAGAACGAAACTAGAAAAAAGGCCCATTGTGGCTGAAAGAACTTTTCTCCTTTTTTCCATAATTAAGAAATTAAAGAAACAGATTAATTAGGGCATGTGAAGGAAGAAGAAAGAGAAATTTGGACAAAGATGAGAAATAAAAGGGGGAGATGGATGGTGTTTCACACAGCATCTGGCTGGCATCAAGAAGGATGTTCATCAAATGCTGAAATTGTCTGGTTTACTTCATGCACAGGACTTAGAACTATAAGTCACCCTTTCAATGAATCCAGTCATTTGAAAGTTGATCACAATAAACTCTTTAACCTTCAAAGTTTATTTTTAGGTATCTGACATGAAAGTGCACCCTTGAAATATTTTTTTTTTCTAAATTCTTTGGCTTCTTGAATTACTTAAATTCCTCTAGCTAACTTTCTGAAAGGAAAACATCATATTTTATTAGGACTCATTCAATTTGATTTATATATATTTAAAATAATTTTCCCACTTATTCATAAGCAAATTTAATGCTAAGAAATGTAATGATTTTGAATGGTAGGAAAAATCCTGTTTGCTTTACTACAAAGAGATGTGAAGATGAGCCTGAAACTATGAACTGCTTCATGCTAAGGTTACCTAACCTCCCATATTAACCATGTCTACTATATCAGATAATTTTATTTTTCTGAGCCAGCTATAACAATTTTGTAACTTTTTTTAACCCCCATCATGTGTTGGCTTACACAGTTTCCAAGATCTTTCTGTTGAATACTGAGGTCTTGAACAATAGTATATACATTGAAAGAGCCAACACAGGAGTTCATGGAGTTTCTCCCAGCCCTCATATCCAGGGAAGATTCTTAAAATTCTACAAATCCAATTCTGGACAAACTAAGATCATCAGATGCATAGAGTGGTCTAGTAATATTTGAGATGCCTGGGTGTATATGAAACATCTGCATGTAGCTGGAAGATCAAACAGAGTCTATGGAAAGCTCATCCTGAAGTACCAGCAGGAGATGAGGTTATCTGATACAGCTAGCAAACTCTCATGGAGAGTGATATACTGAGCACACATAATATGCTAGGTGCCTGCATGAGGAGAGCTTATTTTAGCTGTCTTAATCCCAACAAACCAATAAACATGAGGCCAACAGATTTATTTGATAAATCAACTAATAAAAATAAAGCTGAGTCCAAGAGGGAATTGTCAGATTTAGAAATACATCTTGGTCTTGCAGTTCATATAAGAACTCTTACAATCTGTGAAGTAGTTCAACAATAGCTGGAACAAGATGGCTGTTATCACTGAAGAAAGTCTGAAGAAGACATAAACGGTAGTATGAAAGCCCATTACCAAAAAAATAAACTAAAAAGGTATGACACACACATACAGTTTGGAACTTGTTACAAAGTTGTTTGTTGTGTTATTAAACAGAAAGACTGGGAAATGTGAAAAGGTGAAATCCTGTTGGAGCATCAGGAAAGCATTGGAAAAAGGCATGGAATGTGTTAAATTAGTAAAGATTTGCTTTCTTGTTTCTGAGGAAAAGGAAGCTGTGGTGTTCTTTTAACTTATGTTCAAAAGTTCATAAGAGGTTAGTTTTGTATAACTTGCCAGCAGAATGACAGGTGGAACATTTGCTTTAAAACACATACAAGGGAATGTACTTTGAAAGGAACAATTTGACCTACTTGTACACAGATAGGTTGTTAACTAATTCAGAGCCTTTTCACAAGGGAGATTTAAATGTTCACATGGACACTAAAGTGTCTGCTTAGCCTAAACAGACTGAAATAAGTGGAGAAGAACAAAGAAAGTTATCAACATCTGAAACAGAGCCCAACAGAAGTCCATCTACAAACTGACTTTCTTGTTACCCAAGTTCATGTTAGTTTGCGTAGCAAAGAAAAAAACACTGCTCCCAGACTCAATGTTGAAATTGCACAGTCCTCTACATGGTGGACAACAGTTTTTGCCACTGCAGATGAAGTGGCATCTGACAGGAAGCAATGAATAAGCCTACCCAAATCATAATCCTGTATCATGCCTCTGTGGGCTACCTTAATACATTTTCATCTCAACTTTTTTTTTTGTTTGTGTGTGAAAGCATAACATCAAAGTAGACAACATTACTGTACATTGGAGTTTGTGGCAAGGTGATTTTTCTACTGGCCAGTGTGAGTAACCCTGTCCAGAAACAAGGTTTCGAAAGAATCAATAGAATGATTTCTCCTTTTTTGTTTTATGATTTATGGAGACAGTTAAATTGCCTTGCTAGTAGGAACTAAACAGCTCTGAATTTGCTATGCATACAGCAACTTAGTTTACATAATTTTGTTTAATTTAAAAATGTCTTTCTTGTGCTAAAACAGGGTTGGGTTTTCCATTCCATCAGGTTTACCACAGAATACAATGACTTCTGGACTGGGAGATAAAGGGGAAGGAGAGGTATATGTTCACTTGCCTGAAGCCATGCAATCGTGTTCAGTTATACATCTGTTCAGTTCCACTGATCAATAACTATTAGCAATAAGCACCACTAATCACCAGCTTGACACTGATAAACAATATAACCAAGAATGGGAGAAATCTCCTGATAATGGCATCTAGTCTCAAAAAAGCATTCATCCTCTTTCTTTCTCCTATCCTGTAACAATAAGGAGTTATTGTTCTGAGTACCACCCCCATTTCCCCTGGCTCAATGTATGTTTAGTACTAACTTTTCTTTAGCTGTCTTGCACACATGCATATTTCTACAAAACTCATTAATTAATTACTCCATCCTTCCATAGCAATTTCTAAAGTATAAACAAGAGCTTTAAGTATTTAAGTACTTCTGTTTTCCTACAGGGTTCAGAAACTAGAAACAAGAAGAGAAACCTTCATCATACAGCAAAGTTAGCTTTCCATGCATAAATAGCCTAGAAATCTTTAAGGTTATCTGTTGAAAAAATTATTTTATTAATCCATTAAAGAAGAGTCTTAGATTTCTACACACATATATATATATTCCTGTACATTTACTATATCTATTTAAATTCAAGTAGCTTTGACATTAGGTTCCCAAGTCCACATGAGCAACACTGTCTTCTACTGGTAGCACTAGCTTATGCCAGTGTGACTATGACAGCAGAGTTAGGCTTGCACATTTACAAAATTATGATGGTGTCTATTTATCTACCACACTGTAAAACAAAGACTTTTGTTGAATTTGTCTTCAGTTTCAAAGCTAATACACTTATTCTTATCTCTGTTCCCTATGGATTTTACAAAGGTGTTTCACAGAAAGATTTGAGGCACCCTAATAGGGGAAAATATTAATTCTGTACAATTTCACAAAACTTAAATTCTTCTTTTATTTATTCAAATGGTTGTAAGCAATGAATTAAATAATAAAATATTTTCATGAGATTTGCAGAATTTGATGATAATTTCTGGTTTTGTTTGAATGTAAGCATATTTTTCTGTTCAAGCGCAATTTNTAAATTTGATCTCAATTACATTCTTTTTAAAAATATAGAATAATTTTTATATTTTTTCTGAAGTTAGTTGAAAACAAAAACTGTCAAAAGACACTGATGTACAGAGAGTTTTCTTCATCTCCAATGGATTGGGAAACTGTTTTCCTGATCACACCTTACAAGAAAGGCAAAACACAAACACATTGCATTACTTTGGGAACAAATAATGCTACAAGTGTTTTAAGGGAACAGTAGCTGTGTCCTTTCATTGTTCTCTTCCTAAGAATTTGAGTCATGGAGGTACAGATCCATTTCATGCCATCTCATCTGACATTGCAACTCTACCCTTCAATTTATTTTCCATTTCGTGGACATGCAAGAAACCTTCTCAGTGACAGCCTCTGAGATTTCCTTTGATTATTGCTGTGCTTAAGTGTTCTTCTAAAGAATTATTGCAGTCCCAATTGCCCTTATACAAAAGGGTTAAATACATTATATAGGACAAGTCATGTCACAATATCCTGTTATTATGGCTAACAGCTGCATAAGTCATGCACAGAGAAAGGGAACAATCTATTAAAGCATCCTGTCAGATTAAAATGCACAATCACACCCTAGATAAGCTTACCTAATATTA
>VZTO01019143.1:7300-57921 GCA_013400615.1 Syrrhaptes paradoxus | reverse complement strand
TCCTTCTTTCCTTCCTTCCTGGCCACACACATTCACACATTTTTGTCTCAGTGGATTCCAGAGCTTGAATCCTTCCCACCTGATAATTGTACTTAGCTACAACACCTAAATTAGAGACTGTTGGTCGTCGCCTCCCTCTACAGTTAGTAGAAAAAGATGGGCACTTTCAGAGCATGATTCACATTTTTTTCCATTATCTTCCTCCTTCCTTTTTCAAGACCAATTATGCAGCACAAATCTGGGCCAACAAATAAGTGCTGTTTACACCTGGACCACCAAGTCAGGATGTTCTTACATATTCATGTGCTATCTTGACAGGACACATAACATACAAAACCAAATCAACTTTAACCTGTCCCAGGGATGTTAAATGCAGCATCTGTACTTCAGATACCAATGGTGGGAAAGAAGAAGATAGAAAAGGGAGAAGGCAGTTTAATCTAACTAAGAAATGTGTTTCAGATCCTACACAATCCATGTGGAGCTTCAGACAAGCTAAAAAGCCTCCAGACCTGATGAAGGAGGAGTATGATAAATCATAAACCAAGAATGGCAGAACCTAAAGAGTCATGTTTGCTCTGCACTCAGCTATTATGTTTAAGGGGGAGTAATGCTTTCACTGACATAAATGTAAGTTCCTGGGGCTGGGGTGTGGGTTGAATTATACATTGAAAAATTAGCAGTGTCAAAAGCCTTGGGACAGTGGAGGACAATTGTTCTCTGTGATGGTGCTAAACTGGCTGCTATAAGAAGCTGGTGAAATGGTTGAGAAGTCAGAACAGCTAAAGAACCACTTCCCAAACAACTTTGAAACCTGGAAACTCTGAGACCTGCATCAAGATTACTACTGAGCATATTATACAGACAGTATAGTGTAGCAGGACTCAGATGTCAAGTATGGATGCAGATTTCTTCAAAAACTCCAAAAAAACTTCTGCCTGCTCTGTATGAAGAACTTGGGAATCACCCAATCGGATGTCATCCCATTTTGGAGCATGTGGATGCTGCCTGTCCTTTTCTGGTAGGCTCTGCCTGAGCGCAGTTGCCCAGCCTGCTTTGCAGTTTGGTTTGACTTGCAACTTTCACTCTTTGTCTTTCTGTTTGCCAGTTCCCTTCCTTACCCTCCTGGCCTATATTGCCTGCACCTGACCAAGAACTGGAACCTCTGTGCCTTTCCAAGTGTTCCAATAAACCCATTCATGTTCTGCCAGCCCATCTCACTTGGAGGTTAAAACACAGTGTCCCTACAGACTTCCTTGCTCACTCTACGTTGGACAGATTTCACTATGAATTCTCTGAAGGGGAGTGTTGACATTACCAAATGTCTAAGGTGCCCACCTCTATGCCACTCATGCCAAAGACAACTAGCTAATGGACATTGCCCCCATGATAAAACCTATGGAGATATCACTGAAATTCAAGTCAGTTTGGAGCATTTGTCCCCACCTGCATTGAGAGAACCTTTAGCAAAGGACAGATGTGACTGCCATAACCTACCACATATTTGGACCTATGAAATGCTGAAGATTTGGGTAATTTTAAAGCTGCCTGGTGTCTAAAGGTCACAAAGTGCCAAACTGCTGGATGCCATCAGCTTCCAATGTGTGGCTTTGCCTATATAGGGTTAGAACATTACAGCTTCAAAACAAAAGTGCCAAAATGTCTCTTAGATGGGCATATAATGATTTGAAAGTGAGACAAAGAAAAATTATAAACTTATAAAGACTGCCTTATTTCTAAACAAGAGTTTGAATAAGCTTTCAGTATGCACACAAAATCGAATTAAGAAAAATTTTTCCATGTAGCAATATTCATGCAATAAATGCTCTGTACCATGGACAAAGTAGAGAATGGAGTCAAAAGAATAATTCATCTTTAATGCCAAAAACTCTACCTAAGGAAATGAACAGACCTTTCATCTTAACAGCACCAAACCTCTTTGTTTCCGAGTACCTCTGATCAAAATTCTGCAGCTTGTACAGAAATAAGTTCAAGACAATTGGTATCTGTCAATTCAAGTAGCTGGAAATAAAAAAGCATGCATTTTTTCATTTCTGCTGTTAAGTCCAGAAAAATACTACACTCAGCCAACATTATACCCAGCACATAAAGAAATTAGCTGAAGGAGGTCTTATGACACATGACAGAAGAGTATTGAGATACCTTAGCTAAAGCTGATAGGACCAAATGGAGCTGAAAGGTGATCTTCCATTGAAAGGTGATGATCCATTGCATCACAGCATTTATTTGTGTTAGCAGAGGAATATGTACCCCATAGTACGTTGAATAGGTATATACGGACAGACATTTGAATTATCTTCCAGAACAAACCCACCATTAAGAGCGATGTATGGTGTCAGGGCTTTAGAATCAGTTGCTTACAGTATTGCATGGCTAAACTTTGCAGAGTATGTCATTAACATGTGAAGAACTTTATCTATGCATAAACAAAAAGCAGGTTCTTATTCCACACCCGAAATCAGAAGATCAAATTCAAAATAAAATCTTATGTCTTTTCATCTCAAACCAGCACTCAGTGATCAAAATCAATGCCCAAGGACATGAGAAAATTAGAAGCTACCTAGTTCACTACCTTGGGAATCTATGTCACAGCTGCTAGTCAAAAATTCCTTTTAAAAGTTTCAGGAATACAATGATCATACTGCATCTCCACGTAACAGACTTTTCAGTCTCAATTCCTAATTTCCCCTTTCCTCTCCTTTTTTGAGCAAAAAGGAGTGTCTGAGAATTCTGACAGGCTTATGTTGACTTGAGCAATAAACAGATCGCTTATTTAAATAATTTCTGACAGTGATACAGTGTAAGAAACCAGGATAAGAGACTTTGATAGAGGATTCACTGTTTACTTTTAAAATACAAACTACTTTATGAACCAATCTATTAACTAGTCATATACAAACTATGTTATGTTAGCTATGCCCATGTGCAATTGCAAAAACATACATCATTTGCCAAGAGTTACATCAGTTTTCTGGACAAAAGTTACTACAGTAAGGTTGAACTGTCTAAATCATGGCCAGTCTTGGTCATAGTCTTAGTCTCTATTTTCCCTTCAATTGATTAGTAAGGCACTCTGCTATATTAAATCAAAATATGTCTATCTCACCTTCAGACTAACCATGACATTGCACTGTCACTCTCAAGCAATAACATTCTGGGGACAGCACTTAATAGCGAAGAACTACAGAGATAATTTAAATACTAATCCCTAAGACAGAATGAACTGAAATGTCCATAATGTCCTCTGAATGACTGCTTGTCTTGTTCTGCATACTGCCTGTGAAAAAACAGCAAAGACATTCTGAAGAGAATAAGAATATGACAACAATATCCTGATGCATATGTCCAACAATTAGGGATCCAGGCTATCACTCAAAATACCTATCGGCTTGAGAGATACAAGGCAAAAAGATGGTGCAAGTGTGGGTATGCCAGTACTACTGTAGGTGAATTCCTCTTCAATTATGCATAGTTTAGATTTAGATTCACACCATTGACTGTGCTTAATTTTGACATTTCAATAATATTAAGTGGGACATTACTGCTGGATTTGGTGTTTAAAAACTAAAAGATCATTACTTGCTGTCTTGGAAACCTGTTAGGGTTTTTTTTGTAGAATTTTCTGTTTACTGTTATTTAAACTACAAGTTATTAAAATAAAATACGGGTTTAGACTGACCTTTGTCTCCTGTTTCAAATTTTGGAAGTAATTTTGCTCAAGTTTTCAACATACTTGAACAACATAATAGTGGTAAAATAAAAAACTCACTTGACTGAAGTTGTTCTATAAGCATGCTGTTGTTTCCCTAGTTTCCACCTCCCCAGCTCTCAGCAGCAAGCTGTTCTGAAACACCCAGACTCAACATCCCAAATATCATCCGCTTCCCCATCCTCTTGGAGATAAAGTATTTAGCAACATCTTCACATTCCACTTAAATTTTTTTCATGTATAAGAGGGAAAAAAAATTGCTGACAAATGTATAGGTTGAGTCAGCATGTTTTGATAGAGACAGCACAGAATTATTCAAAAATTTTTGAGACTGCCATATTTTCCAACAAGCAAACCCTTTAATATCAAGATCCCAACATACTGAAAAGGCAGAAAATCAACAGCTCAATGGGTGTGAGATGTCCAGTGGCATAAAAGGAACAAAAGAGATACTTTTCCAGATGTCTGAATAGGACAGAAAAGTTGCTGGAAGGCCTGTCTTCTCAACCAGCTCCTGAGACAATTACGAGTGTTTAGGGAAGAGAGAGAGGAAAATACTGTATTATGAATCTAGATAGATTATTTAAGGAATGGAAATACTGTGTGGTGGGGTTTTTTTTACTTTTATATGGAAGATAAAGGATATTCCTACAAGAAAGAAAAAAAGGAAGTAAGTTAGAAATAGAGCTAAAAACACAAATAGCCTTTCAGATAAAAATTGGTTGCTGCTATTAATAATTTGAGAAATCACTCCTGCCATGAAAAGCACATTTTTTACTACTGTGGGAAAATTTAAATGGAGCTGTAGACCTTGCATATATGGCTGGTTTTGAACCTGAAAAACAGTTGACGGGGGACCCCTCAGGTTGGGAAGTGAAGTGCTGAAACTGCCTGAGAGCACGTCAGCTATGCTGAAGTCCGAATCTTAATTCACCAACCACTTACAATGTCAAACCTCTTATCCCTTGCACCACTGATGCCTGCGAAAATACTTGGAAGTCACCCCAGAGTAAAGAGCCACAGAAGAGCCAGTCATCCCAAGAGCCACGGACCTTGTGGGATTTGTCAGCACATTTCAGGAGTCACTTTCCACAAACTTATTTTTCCCTTATGAATTCTAAGACAAGACTATTATATGATCACACTCCCAAAAATCAAGGGTAATTTTGGTGAAGCCAGGGACCTGAATCAAAGCAACACTGTGATTCTACCTTCTCATAAAATGCATCCTCTGTAGTCCCTAACCAACTTTTATTTTCTTCTGAAATTTTACATCAATTAGCTCGCATTCTGTTTACAGAATCAAAGTACTTCCGTGCTTTGATAAATCACAGCTGAGATGTCAGTGGTCATTGCTCCTTGAATGAACCATATAGATGTACAAAAGGCAATTTCTCAGGGGGTTAGAAATCAGGAAAAAACTTAACTCACAGGAGCTACTTAAAAAAAAAAGGCAGCATATGCATGAATCATGTTTCCTGACAGTGTAGCACATTATTCTTTTCTGTGGTTCCATCAATAGTCCACGTCCATTTTCCACTTCTCCCAGAGCTAACTACTGTTGCCAGCTATATTTTGGAGTTGGTTCATTTGGGGGCTTCTCTTTGTCCTCAGATACAAGAAAAGTAAGTTACAAAAGGACAAAACAAAATCACGGAAGGATGTGTAAGGCTACTACTAGTATGTGTCAGCAGAATGTTTTCACAGAGCATGTTTTCTCTGAATAGGGAGGGAAGGTGAGTTTGGCAGGTAGATGGCAACGGCAGATGAAATGGCTATCTGCCCAGCACCCTTTCTGTGGATGATGGATGTCTGTGCATTCCTTGCCTACTCAAAGCACTTTGCAAGCTACAGGCAACGGATGCTTCCTTCAGAGTTCGTAAATTTTAGATAACATGCTTCTAACCTTCAGACACTCACTTCCTCCTTTTTCTCTGGGCAAAGCTCACATTAACATTTTAGTTAACCTGCTAATCTCTTAGCACAAACACAACAGGCCACATTAAACAAACAAATGGAAATGTGAGACATAATGGCTACACAATGTGAAATACCCTGCAATCAGCAATGCCTTGTATTGATCTTTTGGTAACAGTCCTTTCAGAGTCATTCAAATTTTCTCCCACAGATGCATTAAGGTCTCAAGAATTAATTAAAATCCAGACCCGTGTTTTCCACAGTGAGAAGTGGGGTTTTTTTTCATACATAGAATTGTATACTTGTTTGGGTTTGTATGGCAAGGTTGTGGTAGTGGGAGGGCTGCAGAGGTGGCTTCAGTGAGAAGCTGCTAGAAGCTTCCCCTTTGTCTGATAGAGCCAATGCCAGCTGGCTCCAAGATGGACCAGCTGCTGGCCAAGTCTGAGCCCATCAGTGACAGTGGTAGCACCTCTGGGGTGACATATTTGAAAAGGGAAAAAAAAACCCCGTGCAACAGCAATACAGCCCAGAGAGAGGAGTGAGAATATGTGAGAGAAACAACTCAGACACCAAGGTCAATGAAGGAGAGGAGGAGGTGCTCCAGGTGCTGGAGCAGAGGTTCCCCTGCAGCCCTGGTGCAGCCCATGGTGAAGCAGCTGGGCCCCTGCAGCCATGGAGGGTAACGGGGGAGCAGAGATACACCTGCAGCCTGGAGAAGATGGATGCACCCAAAGGAGGCTGTGACCCTGTGGGAAGTCCAAGCTAGAGCAGGCTCCTGGCAGGACCTGTGGTCTCATGGAGAGAGAAGCCCAGGCTCGAACAGGTTTGCTGGCAGGACTTGTCACCCCGTGGAGGACCCCATGCTGAAGCAGTCTGTGCCTGAAGGGCTGCACACCGCAGAAGTGATCCATGCTGGAGCAGTTTGTGAAGAACTGCAACCTATGGGAAGGACTCATGCTGGAGAAGTTCATGGAGGACTGTCTTCCATGCAAGGGACCCAAAGCTGGAGCCAGGAAAGAGTGTGAAGGGTTCTCTACCTGAGAGGGAAGAAGCCACAGAAACAACATGTGATGGACTGACTGCAACTCCCATTCTTGTCCCCCTGCACCACTCAGGAGGAGGAGGTAGAGAATTTGGGAGTAAAGTTAAGCCTGGGAAGAAGGAAGCAATGAGTATAATTTTTTTTTAAGATTTCAGTTTGCTTCTTATTATCCTATTCTGATTTCATTGGTAGTAAATTAAATTCCCCCAAGTTGAGTCTGTTTTACCCGTGACAGTAATCACCGACCAATTTCTCCCTGTCATCATCTTGACCCGTGAGCCTTTCATTATATTTTCTGTCCAGCTGAGAAGGCGGAGTGATAGGGCAGGTTTGGTGGGCAGCTGGCATCCACCACAACACTCTACCTTATAGCAGTTCATACCTACTGTAGCTTCTCTGCTGAAGTCATTCCCTTTGCTGTCGTCTTTGGCTACTGGATTATCTGAAAGACATTATTCATTTCAGGTTCCCCTCTTTCAAAAAAATCCAGCTTTCTTTTAATTCAGTCCCACTCCAGCAAAACTCAGAAGCCACCAAAGAAATCTTACTTTTTGTACTTACTTGAACACTTTAGTCTACTGGGAGAAACTGCTACTAGCAAAGAGGGACAGATGTCTTTCCCTGCCATGAATGGTTTATTTTTGCATCTGGCTGCCTGAAACTTGTAAACTGCTAATATTGCCCATTATATCTGGGGAGAATTTGGATCAATGGCTGGCACTGTCCCTGACACAGCAACCAGGGAGAGCAGATGGACTGTGTGTATGAGGTGCCTTGCTGCAACCCAGTGGTGAAATGTTCTCTGCAGATGCTCCTTATTTACCTTTCTTTTTTTTTTATTTTTTTATTTTCCTCTTTTCAAGACCATGGTCAATTTCCCAGTGGTGTAACAAGACATCCAGTTTGAATGTTCATGTAAAGGAGAGCACAAAAGACAACAGCAGAGATTCAGCTTGCAGGCAGGGAAACAGTCAGGTGGAGCTCAGGGAAAAAGTCATCTCCTGTTTGCATATTCTGGAAAAAGCCTCAGCAAACAATTACTTGGCAAATAGATGCTATCAACTGCTCTGGTTCAACTGCATAATGCAATATCTGGAATTCAGCTATTGTAGCAGGAATATCCTTTATCCTGACACAGTGCAGCAAATCAGCCACAGCTTTGGAGACTCCTACAGCAAACACGCCAGAGTTGCTTTATTAACTGTCAGTTCAGTATGCCCCTGTCTAGAGGACTGCAACTTTTTTTCTCTAGAGATAAATGGGAGATCCATTGCTAAAGTATATGCCAGTGAATTAATTACACTATTAGTTCATCAGTGTAGGCTTCTGCTCCATCTCAAAAGCCTTCTCTACAGACCTTCAAGAGAAGCTGGTGACTGGCTAACAGTAGCTCATCATCCATAATTGCTAAATTAGCATTCAGCTAAACTGGATAGCCAGTGTGCACAGGACTCTTCTGGAAGCTGTCTCATGGGTGGCAAAATACCAGCCTAGCAACAATTTCTCACATTCAGGGATTCTCCTGGACATAGTCAAGGGGAAAAAATACATATATCTATCATTAAACATCAATACAAAGGCCTCCATGTAAAACCAAAATTATCTTACAACTAAAAAATGTATCTCAGGCAGTGAACAACTGTGCTAGCCTTGCTTAGGCTTTGCTATGGTGACAGTAGTGACTGGCATACCTCCCAGTGATTTTGGATGTGTCAAGACATTAAACTGGGTTCTAAGTACTACTGAAATCACTGCCATGTGCACAGACATAGATATGGAGTGTTTCCTGGCAGGACAAGGTGAAACATGGAGATTGCAAACTTAATCCCATGTCCATACGGATATGTTTAGTTCAGGATGCACTGCCAGAAATCTCAAATT
The DNA here is from genome assembly GCA_013400615.1 of Syrrhaptes paradoxus. Taxonomy (NCBI): domain Eukaryota; kingdom Metazoa; phylum Chordata; class Aves; order Pterocliformes; family Pteroclidae; genus Syrrhaptes; species Syrrhaptes paradoxus. The sequence goes on along the minus strand of VZTO01019143.1, from coordinate 49,351 downwards.
CTCTCTTCCTATGACTGCGCCCCTTCCTACAGCAGTTCATTACATGGGTCCTAGTGCCATATTTTTATTGATTCAGAACAAAGGATTAGTGACAGACTGCTATTATCTCTTCTGTCCCTGACATGTAATTAATCCTGAAACAAACTAATAGCTTTCATTTATCTAGAATAAAACTTTCAAGGGAAATAATTCTGTCACTTCACACGTGTCTGTTAGTCCACTTTCTTTCTTGTTCTGATACAATTAAGAGATAATGTCAATGGAAAAGAGGCTTGTTGTGGGACCCACTACAAGATATATAGCACAGTATTGATCACAAACTTCAAAAAAGTTATTTTCAGCACAAGTGGAAGGTTTTTGACAATAGTTTATTGCGAAATCTTTTTCTGTTCTCCTTTCTTCTTGTGTAAAACAGATTAAATGTAAAATAACTTGATAATGAAATACGATTAATTTCCAAACTGTTAAATAGATCAGAAAATAAATCAGACTCCACTTACTTTTTTGCCCAGAAAAGACTTCACTTTCTTTAAGAAGGTTGACTTTTTCACACTAAAAACTTGAACAAGAGGATTGCTCATAATACATATTTTTAGTAGAGTTTCACTAGAGTAGTATACTAATTTGGAATGCTTAATGGCACTAATTACACAAAACCAGATGCTTAAGTGAACATTATTTCATAAACACTCATTTTAGTTTCACACAAAATGTATGTATTTAATATAATTTTCAGATGGGAAAGACTATCTTTAATCAGAAAGCAGAAAAAAAAAAGCCCACTGTGTAGCAGCATTCTTCTGATAACTGATCAAAGGGAATAATATGGGTAGAATACGCTATTCACTTTCTTATTAGAATTTTACACTTGGGGTAGCTTGGCATGAAAAAATAAAAATAGGGTAAAAAGGGTTTTTTTGGTCTTGATAGTGGTTTTGCCCTTTCACCTTTTATTTTTCAACCCCTTGTATATTTTGATACTTAAAGCTTCTTCTGATAAAGTTACGTGAAGAGGCTTTCCATATCACAACAACATTTTGTGCTCTCAGCCAAACAAGGCAGCATGGTAGAAGACAGATTCCAAGAAGGACGCTGTTTGCAGAACACGGGAGGATGGCATGCTTGTAACCTCTCCAGGTATAATTGGAGTGTTTGGCATTCAGACTGATAGTAAAAAAAATAATAGATTTCCATATGTGACATTCATAGGAATTGACCCTGAATATGAGGGCCATAAAAGTGACGATGACTTATTCTAAACGCACTAGCTGAATGTAGAAGACTTTGTGTTGCAACACATTTTTAACAAAAGCACAGATGCACAGAAAATAAAATTGGTCCCAAGGAAGCAGAAAAGGTATCTGCAGTGTGTAATGGTAGAGGCAATTTTACTTTGCTATATGGTAAAAAATCATCAGACTGGATAAATACAAAGAAATCTAATAACTTACATGCATATCATATAGTGAGTTCATTTGCTATTATTTCCCTAATTACTATGTACAGAAATACAGAAAACTGGATGGTAACCTGATGCCTAGAGAAAAAACAACATGCGTCTCTGATACAAATAAAAAGTAAATACAGAATAATTTTTGGTATTATATTTGTGCCAGATCTTGCTAAAAGTCATTCTGGAAAGGATTAGATAAAAAAAGAAGGAAAAAAAAAAGCCATTTTAAGTGTCAATAGATTCCAACCTAGAAGAAGAAAAATTAACACAGCACAAAGAGAAGCCTTTGCAAAACAGAAACCCAATAATCTATTCACAGGCATTTCAGAAGATTGATATGGCATAAACCATGTTAACAAAAGATAATTAAGTTAAAATAGAAGAAAATTAAGGAAAAGGCAAAAGCATAGAAAAAGATTGTCAGAGGAATGGACAAAAATCAGGCTCAATCAAGCAACAAGATTAATGACGGAGTAATTTGGTTCATTGTGCCATCAGTCCTCAGATAAAGGAGGGTTGGTCTTTAGTGTAATTAAGATTAAAACCCCCACATTTTAATGGAAAAGATGACTTTTCAAATCTGTCTTTTTACATGATTATAAGTTTGCTTTATATAAGCAACTAAACCATACTAGGAAAACACCTTGCACAGTATATATACATTTATGAAATGTACAGTTTATTAACATTAAAATGATTTCACATAGAGGTCATTTTAAATTAACTTTCTGTCCTAAAAGGTGTTTCTCTAGTTCAGCTGCTTGATCCACATACCAGCATCAAAAAAAAGAAGAAATGTAACTATCAGAAAAAAAGCATTAACAAGCATCTTTCTATGTTGAGATTAGAAGAAACTTGATGAAACTGATTACAACCCTGAATTTAATTTTATTGTTGTTGAATAATGAATATACTTTTCTTTTACTTCTCTAGTTGTCAATTTTTACAGTAAAGCCTCTTACAGACATTAATATATTTGCCTTGCCAAAAGCATAGGAGGTTTTGAACAAGTGATCACACATACTTATTTCTTTTTGGAATTTCAGTAGGGTTGGAGATGTAGAAAATGTGTTGGGCTTGTGGGGTTTTTTCCCCCACTGGTAATGTAATCAGAACTTTTCCAAACTGGGGTTAACTGACAAAAACTTATTCCAAGGCAAGATCTATTTGCATGGCTTAAGTATAAGCTGCACACTTGAATTTTCCAGGAACATTGAAGGGAAGGACTTCAAATATGTCTATTTAAGCTTGAAGGGTTTTTATTGATTTTTAAAAGTTGAATATTTTTAAAAGTTGCCATGACTGTCAATCAGCACTCAAAATCACATACAGAAAATTAACTTAATGGGTAATATTATGAGACAACATTTAAAATTATATTCAATGAGTTTTATGCTGAAAATTAAGTCAAGAACAGAGATTGCCATCTAACAGCTGCTAATATAACACAACACATTAGTTAGATTAAACTTCTGCTGCCTCTAAGCTCTTGTTTCCCTCAGTTGAAAAGTCAGGTCCTGACAGCAGGAAATGAAGCTGTAGTGTTCATTAGGGATGCTTCTACGTGCCCTTTTGCTGAAAAGAAAGGAGCTGGAGATACCACTGCTAACACACCTGCCACAGTGTCTGATCTTTCTGCTTGGCCATCACCAAGGTTTGGGAGAGAAGACTGAGTAAAGCTACAGGCGGCATCAGCCCTTCTAGACCTTCCCATCCACTGACATCTAAATCATGATGGCTGTGCACTGGAATACAGTGACAATGAAAATGCCACAGGGAATATATGCCTTGAATAATTTCCCCTGAGAGCAAATTAGTGCACCACATAACAGCTTCTGGTATACCATGTAGCTCATATCGTTGCATGATGTCACTTGTCTGTGAGCATGAGAGGTGAAGAACATAGGAAGACAACGAAAGGTGACACCCTTCCCACTGTCAATCTGATCATGAAGCAGACTCCACAACAAGCTGCTGCCATGCACCAGTCAGTAGATTACAGAAGTAACACTAAAACTGTTGACACTGTAATTGGCTATCTCCAATACTGCCACAGGAGATAAAAGCAGCTGGAGCAACAACACAACAGATGGCCTGGATTTATTCACGGTAGATGTTAACTTTCTCTGGTGGAGCAACAAATATCAAGCATCTTCCCATCTATAACAGACATCAGTCTGGATATCAGACTGTGATTTCCAGGAAGCCAAGCCAAGCAAAAGAGTCTCCAGATACAATAGAAAGGCACTCCGGGACTCCTTGTCAGCTATATCTCAAATTGTGTTTTGGCTGATGCTGAGCAAGATGCCTGCAATACTGCATTAGACAACATTGATTCTTGAATGTTCAGCCTGACAGCTAGACTTGACAACGACAGAATTGGATTCGAGCACACACTTTACCAAAAGATACAGTAAATAATTATTCCGATCTCTTCACCCACACACAATGGCAAAGCTTATCTTCAATAGCTAATGCAGTTGCAAAAGAAGGAACTGCCTTAAACATACCATTTTACACCCATCAGCCAGTTAAATAGGCTGGGGCCATTATCTGCTTCAGAAACTTCCTACCTGTATTAAGACATCCAGGTCTTGCTCCAGAATCAGATCAGCAGTTTCTAATAAATGCACTACTGTACGGTAACGTTGGTTCACTTCAAATGACTATTGTGCATCCCTTGCATTCACTTATCAAACTTTCTAATGCATGCTAAGTCACACAAAAAACAAGACCCAAATGTAATACATTGCTCTGGAATTCAGTGCTGGCTGTTAACTCTTTATTAAAACATCTTGTTTTTCCCAACTGAGTCCTTGTCTTATTATCTCTTATCAACTGTGCATGATAAGCATGTGGCCAACCACACAGCATCCCACAATTTCATTTAAAGCAGAAATAGCAACCCATATGAGAAAAAGCTCCCCATGAAATGCAACTTGGCCAGAGAAGCACTCGAGAAACATTTCTGAATTCATAACAGGCATGTGGCACAGAGCATGATTGTGAAGGGAAGGAGGAAATATATACTTCAAAGTGATTTTGTCATTTTCTGCAATAAGTTCAGAGAGACAACTCCAGATATCTAACCAAGAGGGTTACTGAGTATCATGTTCAGTATCTCAGCAATAGTATTGCCTTATTTTGTGCACATTGCAGTAGAAATTACAAAAAGGCAAAGATGTTTGGTAAAGAGTAGACTGAGGCCACTGGGATCAAGACTGTAAATAAAAGCCACTATTTATTGCCAATGGCAGATGTTGCTGTGAGCACGCAGGCTCAGGTCACACATGGGGTTCTTGGTATTTTCTGCTTAAGGAATGCTTTTCAGATATTCCACCACGGTACACCATGAGAACCATTTACAAGTCATTACAGGACCAAGTGGAAACAGGGGTTTGACATACTCCTCCAAAAACCTGAACGGAATTCTCTGTCTGATGGACACAGAATGTTAGGGATTGGAAGGGACCTCGAAAGATCATCTAGTCCAATCCCCCTGCCGGAGCAGGAACACCCAGATCAGATCGCACAGGAACGCATCCAGGCAGGCTTTGAATGTCTCCAGAGAAGGAGACTCCACCACCTCTCTGGGCAGCCTGTTCCAGTGCTCTGTCACCCTCACTGGAAAGAAGTTTTTTCTCATGTTCAAGTGGAACCTCCTGTGTTCCAGCTTGAACCCATTGCCCTTTGTCCTATCACTGGATGTCACAGAGAAGAGCCTGGCTCCATCCTCCTGACATTCACCCTTCACATATTTATAAACATTCATTAGGTCACCCCTCAGTCTCCTCTTTTCCAAGCTGAAGAGACCCAGCTCCCTCAGCCTTTCCTCAAAAGAGACATGTTGTGCTTCCCTAAAACTTTCAAGAGTCTGGTGGGAAAGAGTGGCCACATCATATACTACACCATGCATATGCTAGATACAAGCATAAGAATGATACCCACTGAAGCAGCAGCTCACAGATATCTACAACTAAATTATGCAAATAAGTATAAAATCACTATGAGAGAACTTTAAGAATATTTTATCTAAATAGGAAGTTAAAATATTCATAATAATAAAACCAATAATAAATGAGAACAATGCAGAAGAAGGCAAAAGACAGCATAGAGCAGTTAGCACTTGTAAAAACATATTCATTGCAATTCCCAAAAAGATATGCAACTCAACTCCTCCTTCTGTCCATGGTAAAAGCTGTTTAGCACAGTCTAGTATGCTTCTCAATGTCTCCAATGGCACTGAAAGGAAAATATACAAATCCAGTGAAAGCACTGGACACCAGTTATCAGAGACTTTAATTTGTACACAGCAGAGCAGCCTCCACGTTAAGAGGATTCTATGAGATTTCAGTCTAACAGCAACTCGCCCTTTACACTACGCAGTAATCACTGGCATCCTGCTGATTCACAATGCTACTGAGCTGATAAGAAAGCATTTGCCACCTAGAAATTTACAAAAGCATCAACAATTAATACCAATGAGAGTTACTTCATACCAATAGTTTGTTAGAGAGCGGAAAAAAAAAAAAAGAAAAAAAAAAAGCAAGTAGTAGGAGACTTCTGGGCAAAGTGGCATGACCTCTTGACTGGGGGAAATCTTATTCCAAGCCTCATTGCTTTCCCACCACACTGTCCTGCTTATCTGCACCCTGAACAACTTCAAAAAAAATGCATTGTCACAGAATGTGACCCCCACTTTTTAAAATTTTATCATTGACATTGACAGATTTCATATTTTCTAGAGCAGGTATGGTTCCAATATCAGACTGTTCAGCACTCCATAATGGATTGAAATACATGATTTTTGCAGTGCTTTGCATCTCAATTGAAAAAACAAATGTCAGTTTTGTTACTTAAAAAAATGTTTTCCAATGTGCAGCACTGAACCTCCAAAGCCTGTTGAAAAGAAAACTTCTCAACTTTAAGTAATCATTAAGGTAATTAAGGTAATATCCTCAGGTGTGTTTCAAGCCACAAAGTGAAAAATATGAGCCAGGAATGAAGAAATTCCATTTGGCAGATCCACTCCTAGATGCATAGTTAAAGCACAATACAGATACTTGTCCAGGGATTGAAATACTGGATTTTTTTTTTCTGTTTATTGCCTTCATTTATGAATATTTGTCTAACCATCTGAGTGCTTGCGCCCTACATTCACATTAACTCCCCTGCTACCCTTTGTGTAAGACCTCCTTGCCCCCAGCAAGGAGCTACCATTCTTACCAGTTTTTTAGTCTGCTGTTGAAAGGAGAATGTCACACCAGTTTCACAGCTTTTCTTTACACCCTCAGCTTACTCAGACTTCTTTGATAGACCTGAAGGTGCCACACACATGAAAGAAACTGACAATACTATTATCAGACTGATCTTTTGGTATGGATTGTCTCCTTGTCTCAGATGACCAAGGGTTTAGGAAGCATGAGTCCAGCTCCCAACCTGTCAGGTATCACAGCAGTTTGCAATAGTTCTGAACACTGTTAACTCAGGATTAATCTATGTAACATACTAGTCTGCCACATTAATATCTTCCCTTCCTGTCCCTTTTAAGGGACCTCCTCACCTCTCTCAAGGGCATTGTTACTAGAAAGAGGTTAACGTACCATGTGAGTGGATCTGCTTGGCTTCCGCTTCTGGAAATGGTCATTCTGAGAGAAATTTCCTAAAAAGAAAGGGGGGAAGAAAACTCTTAAAGCACATTTTGAAACTCGATAAATCAAATTACTTTGTTCCTGGCATTACAACAATCCACCAGGAAAAATGTCTCACCTTACCTCAGGGTGCCCATTTATACATTCCAAGATCACAACTTGGTCCTATAGTACAGTTTCCGAACTTAGCCTAACTCATCTTGAAATTCCTCAGCCAGCTTATCCTAACTCAGCTTGGAATTCCTCAGGCCAGTCTACACTCTCTTCCAAATAAACCCATTCTAGTCTTAGCATAGAAGGAGCTCTTGAGAAAACTTAAGACTGGCCATAACTTGTGCAGAATTGTGACTAGTTGTTTTCAGATACATGGAGAAACTCTTTACGTAACACACAAGACGCCTACACACTGTGCAGGCAGGCATGGCCCTGGATGACATTCCCTCCAACATCATCTCCTCATTAAGGTCTGTTTCACAACCCAGAACTTCACTTAGGTTTGTTTGAGTTTCTTTATATTATCAGATTAGCCTTGCCGGTATTCTCTTATAAGCCATATAGTTCAATGACCAAACCACTCAAAGCACTCAATTAAAAGTTTGTGCCACTAACAGGAGTTCTTCATATGTTGTCATTTCATTCTCTATTTTCCTAGTCTTCTTCCTCAGAATTAAAGTAATTCCTGGGGACTCTGAAACTGGAAGAAACAGGAATATGGGTAATACACAGAGAGGATGAAGGATGGTGTATATTCTTACAGTTACCTCAAAGGCCCAGTCTTCTCCAGTACTCTGAGTTGTATAAGTTCACAGTGTGAAAGTATGAAGAAACATTCCACCTAAGTAAAATCTAGGATATTTTTTCATATGTGTTCTATAATAAAATTCCTATAGGTGGTCTCAGGGCTTATGCCATAATTCACATCTGATCCAGACTTCAAAACTGTGGACTCTCTCCTGTACAGGAGACAGCAAGTCCTCATGTAAATATGAACATAAGCCTCAGGAATTATCATGAATATTCATCCCTCTAAGTGATAAGAAGTCTCTTGGATACAGCCTGATAGAGTAATTTCTTGTTCCTACTCATACACTTGCAAAGTGACAGATTCCTCAATAGGTGGTCCAAACCCTCAGGGCAACTCAAAAAGTTATAAATGTCTGACTGCTTTCGTACTTATACCCTAAAAAAGATCTTGCACTTGAAAAGCTTTTTTTTACCAGTTAGTGTTTTCAGGCTAGTGGCCAAGATTACTAAATCCATTAACATTGCTATCTGCAGTGTGAATTCATCCCTTGCATGATTATCTTCACTCAGCTCCATGCCAGGGTCACACTGAGCACACGTATCTGCATTAGAGCAAACAGAGATCTTAAAAAAAACATGTTTCCTTGTTACCGCAGACCTAATACCTGTCATCAATTCATCTGACACATGTCACCAGAAACAGGGGAAGGAGCAACACTTGAAGGTAGGAGCAGACACAACTGTCATGCCTGGGAGGCTGATCTCTCCTTCTATTGCTCATGATGCCTCCTCTCTCTTCCTATCTGTGATAGAAAATTGAACCCTGAGGACAAGACAAAAACATCCCTTTGGAAGCAGCTATTATGACTTGATTATGCTGAGTCTCCAGGGTTATTAATACTTGCTGTCTGTGCTTGCCATTAGCTCCCATCAAGTTTTAATAATGCTTTCTGAAACAGAACTGGAAACATTGCTCACATCCAAATTAACACCTGATTATTTTCAATCTCGTGAGGGTGGAATGAACGTAGAAAGATTTTTTTGTTTTCCACTTTCAATTTTAGAACAAATAAACATGGTTTTTATAAGTAATCACAGTGAGATTACTATTTTTCAAGTTTTTTTATACTTCCTAATATTGTGCATGTCTTTATTTTGCAAGCTTTCTGCAGGGGTAAGGGCAAGTTGCTTATCTTAAATGTCTTTCAACTTAAATCTAAATGCCAGTTTAACCAGAGTTTGGCAGTGAATTAACTTCTTAACTTGGAATTAGGGATACTACTATGCAGTGGATTCAGGGACAGTACATCAGCTACTCCAAACTAGGCTGGTGCAGGTCTCTCACAATTAATATTAAAAGTGCTTTTGTGACAAACATCTGCCACAGATCATCAGTAAAGATGTTTTGGGGATTCAAGCTGTTTTTATAAAATCTCTCACCATTTCATCCTCAGGTGGGTCTATATAAGCAGGTGAGATGAAGTGCCTTTTGGAGATGCCTATTTTTTGCTCTCAAATACATGAAGAGACTAAGGTTACTCACTAGGCACAGACAACAAACGTTTAGACTGCCAGAGTTCAAATAAATGAATGCAGGGCACAACAGTTTAGTTACTATGCAGTATATTTATTGTTTAGCTTATCAACCTGAAATATCCATGAAAAGATAAAACCCCAGGAGGCTGAGAAAAACACTTGTTTTGTTCCCATTAAGAACACAAGAAATAAGATTAGTCATTCCAGTTGCCTGGCCTGTATTAGATTCTTTGAAATTCCTTCTTGATTTGAAAAAAAATCTAAAAATACTGTATATTATTTTACTGCTTCTTCGAAAAGTTATTTAGTATCAAAACAGATCTGCACCTCAAAACCCACCAAGTTTGCAAACAAAAGCAAGTTGGTCAAAACAGTATTTTAATCAATCCTGCTATGTCATTAGTTTTAGGCACCATTTCCAATTATGCACTGCATGACCTCACACTAACATGAAATCGCCTATAACATTTAATGTGTGTTGGTGGCTTGATGAAAGACTAGAAAAAGAGAAGTATCGATTTTTTAAAGTATTAGCTCTACACAGTATTTATTTTTCCTAAGCGTAGTCAGTAAACATGACTACTTATGACAAGTTTGGTGTAACAAGTTCCTCGGATCACTGAAAGTACATTTAAAACTCACATTTCTGCACTGAAACTATGACAGAAAACGGGTTGGGGTTTTTTTCCATATAAATAACTATGTATCTGGAGAAATAGAGGCATTTCAAATTAGAGCAACACAGTTGACTACCAATCAGTGACTGACATGGAACTAGAGTGGTTGCAACTTTTTAACTGTAAGATACAAGAGTTGCAATTAATTTCACAGAGAAAGATATTTCAGCATGGTTTTATGATTTGCTGTCTTTTCCTTCTCTATTAACATCTCACTTGTTCTATTGCTTTATCTGGATATTTTCTATGGCTCCTTCTCTTCCTTCCAGCCTTTGAAAAAGACAGATTGTCAATGTACTGTATCCTCTGTCTGATTTGCTGTCTCTAAAGGTTGTTCTCCAGCTGCTGTTAGATACCACATATCTGACATAACAGATACTGCAGGGAGGATGAAGAGATTTGTTAAGGAAAGGGTTGAGGAATATTGCAGATCAAAATACCTCTGTGACAGGTGGATTTGCTGAGGTCTGGCAACAGGCTTGCCTCCTTTCAAATGGTGCTGTCTAGGAAGAGCCGTGACAGAAAAGTGCTGACACACCAGCAAGGTCTGAGTTTCCTTTAGCGCTGTCTGAACAGAAGAGCAGCAGGTGTGACAGGTATCTATCAAAATGCAGGTATTTTTAACTGTTATATACCTCCACCTTGAGCCACAACCTCAGTCTGTACAATACTACTTAAGATTGAAGGTCTCCTTACATGCCTTCTATTTACATTCCAAATGCAGCTGTTGCCAGCCAAAAGTCAGTTTTTTTAAGGAAGGAATCCTTCACTTGGCCCATTGCTATAACAGCACCTAAAAAACTTCATGCCTTCAGTTAGTCCAATAAAACACATTACCACATTCTTCCAGATGGAAAATTGAAGAGAAAGATCTAAGCTACAATTTCAGTCCCTGGAAGTCAGCTGCACATGCTAGCATCCAGCAAGCACTGGCCTGGGTATCAGCAGGAATGAAAGTAGTGCTGTACGTGTAACCTAGAGAGACAATAAGAAAAAATTCACAAGTATGAAAAAGCAACTCAAAAAACCCACTGTTACTAATGGGTAATTTACCTGGTTTTGCCTCCATACTAACTTCCGTTATAGACTGTTTCTCATGTATTGTTAAATACAGTAAAGGAATTAACAGCTTGTACTCATTCTCTTTTCATGTATAGAAAGTCTAGCTCCTGACACCCTGCCCCTTGACCAGTATCATCAGAGCAGACAGACTGCTGACACCCTACCCTTGACCAGTATCAGCGCACAGACAGCCAAGGGTAGGGTTCTCTCACATCCCACTACCACTGGCAGAGCCAAGCAGCAGTGTGACTCTGACCCACATTGAACAGACACGTGCACAACTGGCTGTTGCAACCAGATGACCCTGACACCAAGCGTCCCTGGCAGTCCAACAGAGCCACGGCATTGTTTATGATCCTGTGTTTGCTATTGAGGATTGGGTGAGTTGCCATATGAGCACATTGTTGCTCATATTTCCACTGTTTTGATAAAGCCTTTGCTTACAACTTGTTGTCAGACCTCATTACTGTTCAGATCACAAATGCATGGAAATGCTTAGCTCCTGACAAGATGCGCAAATTCACACAATTCATTACATATGTAAAAGAGATGATCCTAGGTACATTTTCCAGAAAATAAAATACTCATTTATAAAACATTTCAGTTCACCAGCAAAACTGATATCACAACACTATCATCTTAATACTAACATTGTCAGCCCTGGTAACTGAAAGCAGAATGTTTTTAAATTTTAAAAATATTTATTTAATACATACATGCTGCAGTCCTTTGTAGAAAGAGTCCTTCGAAGCTCTGTATTTATGGTCCAGAAAATCTGCTTTTTTTCCCCCCCAAACACTGGAAAACAAAAAGAGCAATAGCTTTTCTTCATGACAGGCTACACTCGAGGACCACTGAGGACAGCCCATCTCAGCTGTCCACCTCACCAGAAGCAATGGTCACACCCTATCAGTTTTCCAAATTATGCACAGGATCTGATGTACTGTGTAAGGTTCTTTGTAAAACAAAGAGTGTCTATACTTTCAAGTTATCATCAACCTACTCTTCAGTTCAGCAGCTGTACTAAAGATTGCTTAGGCATAGGTTCTTACTGCTGTAAAGGACGGATATATCATCCTGTTTCTACTTTGAACCACCACGTGTGTCACATTAACAGAGCAGCATAGGAATAGTGCATATCTAGCTTTTTCTGCTGGGGCAGATTATGCACAAGAAGTCCATGAAAGAAACAGAAAAACAGTTATGCATGTTTTTATAAAACTGCAGTAACAAGGAAAAGCTGTGGTCTCTTTTTGTAGGAATTAAAAAGGGCTAGAGAAAACAATGAACAGTCTGTGATGCTTCAGAAACAACTTGTCATATCACCTCTTACCTATTCATCCACGTAGCCCCATTGCACTTAATGCCATTATATAGTACTGCCCTCCATGGACAAATCACACAGTCAACATACATTTCAGCATCCTTCAGAATTATACAGGTGTTTTTGACAGCTAGTTCTCTCTTTTCCAATGGTATTCTCAGCCTTCCTTTATCTTCTGGTCAGCTGAACTGAGCAGCACAAAAAGAATTGGGCACCTTTTTCAAGCTGCAACTTAAGATAAAAACCCCGAGTCTAAATTTCAAAGATTTCCTCTGCCTAAATAGTCAAGTATAGTGTTCTATGAGCTCTTTTCATAGCCACCAGCTGCAGATTTGGAAATGCTAGACATCCCCCCAATCCTTCTTCACCTCATCTCCTTCCTCTACCCTTCTCAGAAAAAAAAGAGTTCCTGTGGCTGGTAAAAACACAAAGACATCCTTTCTGCCTGCCAAGACAATGTGTAAGGACACCAAAACTGTGTGAAATCTTTCAAAGAAAAGGGATTTGTTTCTTCCCACAAAGACCAAGCAAAAAAAATTACAGAAAGAAGACAATGCTTTCCTGAAACTGCAGCCATAAAGCTCTCAGGGACTAGAAGAAATTGAATGGGGCAGGATTCTGCAGTTGAAACATGGTGCTGAGTGCCATCTGAAGCACTCAAAGGGTGCCTACATCAGCAATTTAGAGAGCAACATAGAGTCTTTTTCAGGTGTGACTTCTACATATGTCCACAGCTGTAGCTATGTGCATTGCAATAACAGGCCATCTTGGTACACATAAGAGAAGTTGCTCTAACTGATGGAACCAAGCGGGTAGCTGCACACTGGAGCCCATGCACATTGCCCTTCTGTAGAGAGGACACAAGATATTGTAGTTCAAGGGGTAAGGCACCAGTCTTGCCTTGTCCTAGCAATGATTGTACAGAAATACAATATTGGAAAGATCTACAGATCATGCCCCTCCCTCTCATGTCAAGAAAGCTTAAAAAGCTGAGGAAGATTATTGAAATTCAGGCACTGTTTCCTCAGCCTCGTACGGAGACAGAATAGCAGACTTGTGATATAGCTGAGCTTCCAAGACACTGATTTGTAGGCTTTTATATTAATTACATGGCTCTATTCTAAACTGTTATTGAACAGGTATTTTCATCTGACCACCAGCAGTGTGAAATAAGCTGCAGGCCAAGAAGGCAAGACATTTCAGTGGAATTCCCTGAGACTTTGCCAACAATTTAATTGGTTTAAATCTTCTTCAGCTATCATACTAGCCATCAGAAACACAGAGATAACCTGTGCAATGGACAGGCTACCCAAAACTGTCTGGCTACTGACTAGAAGCACTTGAAACACTGGCCAGAAAAAGGAGACTTGACTACATCTGCTCAGCACAGGGTAATCACGTCAATCTAGTGAGACCTGGATAACAAAGGTACCCTTTTCCTGAAACACACCACAGCAGAGGCTGGAGGATGACATAAACTGCAATAGGTAGCAACAACCAATTGCCCTCAGTGATGGAGGAAGTTCAAGATATGGTCTGGGGCTACAAGATTAGCAAGGCCATTAGACAGCAATAAATAATTACGGCAATAGCCAGTTGAAAAGGAGTTACTATACACATAAGTCTAACACCTATAGAAACAAAAACACAGGGAGAGGAACCACAATGTGTAACAGTTGAGCTGCCTGCCATGGATGCAGCCGATAACCCAGCAGAGCAAGCGCCTTGGTTCCCCCCCGGTCCAAACTGGACTGGTGGGCCTGAAGCCCTGATTTCTGTGTATATGCGTGTGTTGGTGGGAAGGGGGAAAGTGTGCTCACAAGCTATACCTTTCCTACCAAGTAAATAAATATATATTCTCTTCTAGCAACCACCCCACCCTAATTCTGGTGACATTGCCAGTCAACATCAAACCTAAAAGCAATGTCTTAATTAATTCCATGGCTCTTATTTACCAATATGTCCAAATGAGATCATAGAGGTAGTTGGAGCAGCTCTACTGAAAAAGAATATAATATTTAATCTTTAGTAGGCTGTAGTTCACCTCAGCCATTCATGTGCTAATGCTAAGAGGTTATCTTATTTAGAACATGAGCACTGTGCTGGGAGGTTCCTGTTCACAGGGAGGCAACTGCCCTCCATCACCCTCCCGGCTAGGGAAATAAGGAGCTAACAGAAGAAGAGGTTTTTACATAGTGAATTGCTGTTGAAGGAAGGCATTTCCAGCATACACACTTTATCTTTGGCAAACAAAGGAATGAGACTATTCAGGTCAAGGGAGCTTTCTTTCCTAAGAAGACATAAATGCACACATCATTGATATGAAGACCTGAGCACAGGTGAGAATACTCACAGTGCTGACACACACATTTTTCCTGGAATAAAAGGGTTGAGAAAATCTCCTTTAGCAGACATTCGGGTCATTCAAGCAGCTGTGATTAGTTCCAGTAAGAACTATGTTTTGCTCTTGTTTCATTAAAGCAACTCCTCTTTTTCCCTGCTGCTACAATCTGGGCTGCTGGAATTAAAAAGCAGGAAAGGCAGAGGCAGACATGAACACTTCATCTCACTAGCTGCATGTACGCTCTCCTCCTGCGAACAGCTTCTAACTTCCTCAGTGCAGAGCACTGGTAGGTCTTCACCTCACCCCCCACTGTCCAAGCTTGCTGAGCCTCCCTGAAAACAACCAGTCACCCCTCAAAGAAACCCCCTCACCTCCTCCACTGCCTTCCCTTACCAGTTTTACAATACTGCTCACCTGAATTGGAGGCAGCTTCTTTCAGCAGCACATAGCTGCACATTTCTTATGTTTGCAAGGACAAATTCCAGTCACCTTCCCAGCAATGTTTTGGGTTGGTTTTCTTTTGCCAATATGGGCTTTCACAAAATCTCCCCTTAGCTGTGTTTCATTTTCCAATTATGCAGGGTTTTTTGGCTGGCAATCGTTTAAAGCATTGCATGGCTTTTCCTCCCTCTCTGGACTAACATGTTCCAGCACTGTACTTCGTGGCAACCATTGTGTTATGTTTGCCCAGTTTCTCTACCCTCCTCATTTCTTCTCTTGCTGGCTGTGTACCAGACTGCTGTCCTCTTTGCTGCTCTATCCCACATTCATCATTCCTCTTCCTTCTCCCCTTTTTATCCTTGAAATGCCAACTCTGGGGATTGATGTCACTTCTGCTTTTAAAAGAAGACCCGTCTCTCTCTCCTACCAACCACATTCTTACACACAGCGACTTTTGTGGGTGCATTTTGCTCCTTGCTGCCCATTCCCACTCCTCTGGAGCTCCTGCTCAAATAACAGATGCATTCCCTCCTGCATCCATACCGTGTACCCTCTCTTTTGGACAAGTTCCCTGTACTTGCCCACAGCTGCTGATGGAGATACAGGTTCTCTAGCTTTGCATATGTCCTTACAGTCTGCGAAGCCACACTCTGACGAAGAAGCATGCCATGAGTTCACATGGACACACCTGAGGGGTGGTCCAGCCTCTGTGTTGCCCCTGTACTGTTGCTCCAGTAGCTGGATGCTCACGGCATCTGACCAAGCTGCTCACTCCAAGGGTTCTCCCCACAATCACAAATTTTGAAGCTTTTTTTTTTTGCTTTTCAAGCTGACTTGTTTTCTCAAAAGTATCTTGATAATTTCTTAGTTATTTAATTGAGATGAAGGTCATTTAAAGCAAACTCGGTCACTTATTCTCTTCCTATCACTACCAGGCTTTAGGCAAGTACCCTTCAGAATAGTTTGGGGTATTCTGTTCACTCACTCGTATTCCTGTTGTATCAGCTATCAAGAAGGTGCCTTGAAGATTCCCATATACACTATTATGTGTAAAAATACCAGAGCTAGAAATCCTTTCCTCTCACTTTCCTATGGAGGCATACATTATTCCCAGCAAAAGTTATGCAGTTTCAACTGGCATAGATGAAGTTTTCTTATGAGATTACATCCATAAACTATCCTTCAGAAGAGCCTACAGCAATTAAGAAGGAGTTATCTATATTACCTAAACAGGGAATTTCTCATTTTATACATACTCACCACAATACCGGTACTAATATGGATTCTGACTCTTCAAAGGCCTCAAAAGAACACAGAAAGCAATCAAACTGGAAAATGAACATCACAGTACTGCCTTTGAAAACCAGCATGGATTTACAAGTAATTTTTTTTCCTAAGATGACACTTCACTAACAATCATTTAATGGATTTTTTTTTTTTAATGACAGGCAGAGTTTTAAGTATATATGTTACATACGCAAATCTATGTGCACAAAGATCTANATTTTTTTTTTTTAATGACAGGCAGAGTTTTCACCACTATCACTAGTAACCCTGCAAATAGCACTTCAGATTCTGAGATCCTCCCATGCATTATGTGTGATGTAAGCAGTTGCTGCATGCTGGGAGTACAGCTTTTGCAAAAAACTGTAGTCAAGCCGCAGTAAAATCTTTCTCTTGCATCTTCACATTGCTAATGAAGGGTACAGCAGCCTCCAATTACTTATGAAGTGTTTGAAACATTGGCACTTAGAAATCCCACAGGCACCTCTGCATATGGAAAGTCAGCCAAAAGAATGTTCCATCACATTGTGGTGTAAGAAAAGTGCATGGCTGAATTGGCAATGCAACCCTTTATGGTCAGGGTAAGATCGTATTGCCCAGTGAGAAAAGGGATTCACCTCATTGACCACATGCAGATAAGCACTATGACTCCATCAATTACTTTTGTTCCCATTTGGAAAAAATAATAATAAAATACTGCAGTATTTTTCAGATCTAGGCCATAGGGAAGCATATACTCAGTACTCCAGAGGAGCACATATACGTGAAAATCACCTGCAGGATAGCAAGTTCTAATCCATTGATGCTTCAGGCTTTTTTTTTTTTTTTTTAGGCCCTAGTCCTTTAAGATTGCTTTCTCTTTGCTTCCTCCTCTTCACCTGCTCCATGTCACACTGGCTTTTGTCACCTTCTCTTTCATCTTGCCCCAAATGTGTTAGTGGCTCCTTCTTTCCTGAACTCCTTTCACAACGGTAGATTCCTGTCTAGTGCCAGAATGTGTAAAAACTTTCTCTCCTGGCCAACATTAATTCATGTCCCCTCTGCAAGACTGAACAGCTCACTACACTGCATTTCATGGATAAATTGTTACCTTAAACGTCAATAGCACATCGGTATGCCATTACAATTACCATAGAAAACAATTCCAACCGCTTGCTAATGCTTTGTGACTTCATCTCACCCACAATGATGCAACCACTGAAATTGGGGTGATAAGGAATAACAGAAACAGTAAACAACTGGACAGATGCTAGCTCATTACATTGTGCTAATCTCTTCTGTATTTTTTTTCACAGCTTTCTGTTCTTAATTTTAGAGCACTGAGCTTGCTTTACAGGCAAACTAGGACAAATAGATAGCTTGGTGGATGCTTTCTTCCCACCAAGAAAACTCAGAACAACCCTTTCTTCTCATTTTAAGGAACAAAGAGAATGTGTGGGTTTGTTCAGGCTGAAATATTAGTAATTACAATCTGTCATTGTCTCACTGCATGTTTGGATGGTAATGTTAGCCCTTGTGTAACACTGGGTACCACTACAAAATACACAGTAATTTGTAGCTTTTCCTGAACTGACAATGATACAGACTTCATCTTCCTGGCAGAAAATTATCTGAACAACTTTTATAGATTCCCTTTCTGAGCTACTTCTTCTGCTTTAATATTGTATTTTTTATATTAAATATTTTCAGTTTTTTAAATTATATTTAAAATATAATTCTTAAGTGTAATCTTAAACAGCTTTTGTTATTGGTTTTATGAGTGGCAACATTTGACTTTAGTAAATGTGTTGCTTAAGCCTTGTCAGAGAATCATTTCCCAGACAGGGTGTTCTCTCTTATAAGAGCCTTCTCCATTCTACATTCATATTGTTAACAAGTTGCGAATAAAAGTTTGCTCAAAATTCTGAAACATTTAAGGGTTTGTAAAAGTTTTTGTCACTAAAGAAAAATGTCAAAAGCAGGCAAAACATCTTCCCAACTTCTGTGGCAATTTTATGACTATCAATATTTTCCTCAAATGTTTAAAGTGTCAAGACACTTGGAAAGGCTCAGCTGAGGGGTCTGGTAAGAAGGCTCAGATTTCAGAAAATGCACCTCTCAGAACTATTAGCAATACCGCATTTTTTACTCATAGAATCATAGAAAGGTTTTGGTCAGAAGGGGCCCCTGAAGATCATCTAGTCCAACCCTCCGGCCACTGGCAGGGACATTTTTCACTAGATCAGATTGCTCAAAGCCCTCTGATGATTTTCATGCAGAAACTATCTTTCTGTTATTTGAACAGTCAGAAATAAAAATATATCAACAGGTTTTCCCATTTGAAATAACATTTTCTATCAAAAAGAGGTACTTTTGATCCTGAGTAGTTTTTTGCTATCAATCAGATTGTTTATGGATATTTTAAAAAGAAAGTAATTTATAGTAGTTGTAGCATGGAATTAAAGACTCAAAAGAGAAACCACAAATTCAAGAAGAAATCAAATAAAAAGTTATGCTGGAGGAGCACCTAGAAATATCCTAGTGTTACCCACAACTCTTTGGTTCCCCAGGAACCCTCCAGAGGCAGAGCATGTATCTCATATTGCAGCCTTCATCTGACTGCTGAATACAGTTCTGTAAGTAGAAGACCATTAAAGTCTGAGATATTGTTCATAATGACTAAAATACATTTGACATTGACCAGCACATAAGAGGAGCATTTTAGCATGGTCGACTTACTGTTTATAACATTGTAGTCAATGAAAGCATCTAAGAGTTTGGGAATCTTTCAAGTAATCTGCTTACTACACTTCCCACATTTCTCTACAGAGCACTCTGAGGAATTCCCACCTTTGTCTTTCTAGACTGTTAATCTCAATCACATATAATTTGTATCAATTCTTAGTCTTTTTATCCAAGTGAAAGTGTCGCTTTCATAATGAATTCTGTGTACTATGAACCACAATGACTTCAAACCATGCTATCAGTAACAAGCACAAATAATTAGGTGTGTCAGGGCTTCCACTCACACTAAACTCATGGAATAAATGTTTTTGTTCATGAATCACATAAACTTCAATGCAAAAACTCTCCTTCTTTTTCTGTCACTGATCTGCGATGTAAATGCTAATGTTGTTTGCTCAGGTGGATCCTCAGGTTGAACGCGGCAATGTCAGCCCATGGAGGGATCTTGAACTAACATCCACAAGGTAGAAAGACTCCAATATTTTCACATGCTAATGACACAACTTTGTGTGCTGCAAATTACCCATGTGTTCATCTCACAGGCCAAGATGTCACATCACAGTTTGTGGATACTTACACAGGTTTAAAAAAAGATGCCTAGAATCATCAGCAATCAGGCTAGACTCTGAAGCACTGGGTTTGTCTTGACCTGTGTCTGAGGCTCTTGATACCTTTGAAGTTGAGTTGGAGAGCAATCTGCAACTCTGCTAGTGCTGTGATGAACTGATACACACTCAGCTGTCACTCTGGTAACACCTTCACTGTCTGATCAACTGATGAAATGAGCCTATGGGTATAACTACCATGACATCTTTCAACAGGATTACCAAAACCTGCATTTTCTCAAAGCTGAGCATACACACCTGTTTAAAGGCACATTGGTGGAGCCAAAGAAGCTCGCTCAGAGCTGTCACTGTGCATGCTCCTCCTTCTCTGGAATTCAATCCTGGAAGGCCCTTAAACTGTATGGTCTCCCATCTAATTTCTTTGTTTCCACCCCTTCTCAGACACTCTAATTCCTAAACAGCTTCTTTGGGGACCACTCCTTGGAATGAAATGTGTAGATATCCAAATTTACCACAACAAAAACAAAATTAAACTTTCTTACTGCATAAGAAGAAATGTCCTCTAACATAAAAATCCAAGAAAGTGACCAATTAAGAAATCTATGGAAAGCAAATGGAATATATCATGACTAGCAAAGGCAGACTCATGGGGATTGATCTGTCTGTAAAAGCCCATTTTCTTTAAAAACAATCTTATTAATAAAAAATAACACTAGTCATCATTAAGTATACAGAAAGGAATCTTATCACTCAAAAAAACCCCAAAATTCTTTTAAGGAGCAGAATCCTTATAATGTTATGAAGAAAAAAAAAATGTTACATATGCCTACAGAAAGGTTTGTGTCAGAATAGAACTGACTTATCCTGTCCTTTACAAAAGGCATATTTTAATAGTTGAAACTGAGTCTTCACAATCAGACAAAATTTACAAAAGGAAGGACCCACGGAGGCCATTCAATCAAACCTCCTGCTCCCAGCAGGGCTAACTTAAAGTCTAGGCCAGGTTGCTCAGAGCCTTGTATTCAGAGATGGAGATTCCACAATCCTTCAGTGATAGCAGTCATCTGCAAAACTAATTGAGTCTTTACTGGGAGGGAACAGTGACACTTTTCAAATCTTTAATTATGCTCATTATTACTCTAGACCAGTAATTCTCCAGTCTGAAGATGGGTGACTATACAAGATGCCATCTTTTTTTTTATTATTATTTTCAAATACTTAGAACACTGTGCAAAACAGAATATTCCCAGCAGTCCTACTGGCTAGGGATGATGGTTGGATATGTTACTTACTAATCTGCCTGGAAATGGTAGATTAAGCATTTACTTGGAGAATGCCCCATACAGGACTCTTCCTCCTTAGGTTTTCCACTTAACTTTATCTTCTCAAAGAGTGCAGTGAGTGAGAAAAGGTAAATTCGGAGAGCTGACTAGGTCTTGCACACATTTCCCATAAATCTGAATTTTCTTCAATGCTTTCAGTACTCCTGCCCCCTTTAGCAGCTATAGTCCAACTTCATATTAGTATAGCCTAACTTGGTAATTCTTACTTCCAGCCATCCTTTGCAAGAAAACAGTTTTCTGTAACTAACAGTTTTTCTCAAACTTTTTTGTTAGCAGAGAACACCAAGTGCATAGACTTTCACACACATACACATTTTTTAAAGAATCAATATAGCAAGTCAATAGTTCATAGTTTCTGATGCTGCAATTCAAGTTCCCGTTTCTAAGATTTTCTTTTGATGTCCAGCTTTGCATTAGCTACTAAATATTATTTCATTTTCATGTGTCATACATGCAGCAAATATCTTAAGAATAGTTTAACTCCATCTGCTTTTTAAACACTTTAATTACTACAATTTCAGATAGAGTATGATGCATTTAAGAAATATAACTGTTTCAGCTTTGCATCTCCCATTAATCATTACACTGTGAATCCACTAATTACAAGTTACCACTAAGATTGCTTTCAGCTGATGTCAATGTAATAGTACTGCAGTCTACCTTCTATTTTTCTCAGCTCGCTATGTTGGTTTTTTTGTACACATCACTCCCAGATTCTTTACAGTTTCCCAAGGAAACATGAAGAGCTGAAAACCCCCTCCTTATTCAATTAATAACTTTCAGATATGCTTGTTCCACTTTTCTATTTATCTATTTTTTTTCCACAGAAGTGTTAATTAGAACTCCTGAAGATGTCCATTTTTTTTATGCCTATAACCAGGCACTTTCTTTATCTCTTCGGTGCTTTTAACTAACAAAGATCCTCACTGTTCATGACAGAGGACTCTTCAACAGCAGTGTTTTCAGGAAGACTGATATTGGGAAATCAAACACTCTGGTTTGCAGTTTACAAACCAAACATTTAACTATCACAGGAAAAACAAACGTGGTTTATATTATACAATTTTCAGCTGCTTCCTTGCTCCTATTTTTTTCCTCCATCCCTCACATGGTTGCTCAGTGGAATCCATCCATCAAATAATAACTTTGCACTGAAGCTTTAGGTTTTTGCTCTTTCCCTGAATGCATATTGCCCACATTTGGGCACATACTCAGACTGGACTTTGCTGCATACAAATACATTTCCCAAATAGGGAAATGGGCATGCAGAAAGTTCAGGTTGCAGTTCAGCGTTAATCCTACTGACAATACAGACATGAATGCAACAAGATCAGTTTCACACTGGGTTCTCCCTAATCTTGAAAGCCATCTCAATAAGCTGGAGAGGCACATGTCCCTCCCCACGTGAAACCCTAATTCCTATTCCACTGTGCATCAAAATCTTTATTCTCCTAAAGGTGGAAAATTTTCTTTTAATTTTTAGAGCAGCTTCTCCCTACACCACCATCATGAGTGTCTAGAGACTACAGGACCTTGGATTCTTGCAAATGCAGGCCCAACAGCATCTGCCCACAACAATCTGCTTTTACCTAAAAGGTGGCCAAAACCTGCTATAGTCAAACACTTGAGTGTCATATATTCAAAATTAAGAAATTAAAGGAGGATGAACTGCTTACTTAGTAATTCAAGCACTCTTCTTGGAAAGAAAGTCAGATCTTCTGTCTTTCAGAAACTAAACTCTGTGTCAAGATTCTGTTGTCCATCACATCATCGCATGGAGGTTCTCCACTTCTCTGCAGCTAGCTGAGGCTCCAGAGCCAGCCTCAAAAAAGACACCAAGAACAGTCACAGGGGTCCACATTTTAAGTTGCACGAAGAAGCACAGCAGTCTCCAAGCCATCAGTACCCTGAGATAATTCCCTTGTCCCCATAAATCTCAAATTAGCCTTACATAAGAGTGAGAAATGTGCTTAGAAGGCAGCAGTGGTCAAGTACACCAGAAATAAATTCTGCTGAGTAAAAATATCTCACAGGGCACTACTCACTAAACACAGTGAGTGCTCAGCCTTTGTGTATATGGCACGGCTGTGGAAAGCTCAGAATCACTTTGGCTCCTGCCCTCTTGTTCACCGGCTCTCTCACAGTCCACATGCAGACTTCTTTTTCTTAATCATAGCAGCAGCAGCTGTAGGACACAGCATAACTGAACCAAAGCAGATGCTGCTTCTCACGCGCAGCACAGTATAATGTCTGCACGAGGCAGACGTACCCGAAGTAATGCTGGCTTACAGCAGGCACAGACAGAAAACACAGTAACAGTTTCCAGTGTTTCCACAAAGACACCCAAAACAATTTTTTTTCTTCCAGCAGGGCTAACTTAAAGTCTACTTTCCTTTACAACAGGCAGGGTCCCACAGAAGTCTGCAGGGTCTTTGTACCCACAGAATATATTTAGCAGTAGGGACTAAAAGGGCAATTATTAACACCTGTGGGAAGCACAAGTACTGTTCCATAAACTTAAAAGGTATGCTGGGCTTTTTATTAGGATGAGGATATATAGCACAAAACTTCCCTCATATGAGTGTATCTCAAAGCGTGTTTTGTGAGCACTTCTTCAACGATAGAATGTTCCTCAAAAGTAATAGACCGAGGAGAAACAAAGTAAGAGTGCCACCTACTGTTTTTATTTAACAGAAGACTACTGAAAGCCAGATTCTTTTCCTCACCTTCCACTACGCACTGAAGTATGCTTAGCCCCACAGTTAGCTGAATGATACCGGGTTTACTGAAAATGTATTTTGATGACAACACTCTTTAAATCTATTTCTGGCGTTCACCAGGACTTGGTTAATGTTTTGTATTGAGCTTTCAGCAACTTCATTTCAAATATCCATCACAGAAAACTCCTTCCAGCTCTCAACATGCAAAAGCAAAATGCTGCAAGATAAAGAGAGAATTTACTGGGCAAATATCACTAGCTGATTGCCCTGTTCTTATATTCTTCCCCGTGAATCTGCTACTGGACACTGATGAGCACATCCTAGTGTCCTACCAGTTCAGTGATAGTCCATAAAAGGAACGCTTTCCTCTAGCAACCCTAGCCTGATAAAACAGCACTAAAACAGAGAACAGAGGTAAGCCCCCCAAAATACCCCTGATGCGGGCAAGAAAATGGCAATAATTAGTACTTAACAGATACTAAATCCAGTATTTTGATTTTGCCTTTACATATTAAACTGATCAAATACAGTAAACTATCAAATACTTGAGACAAGTATTTAATTTCCTCAGTTTAAACAGAAACAAACTAAAATAAATATCATTCTGAATGTTTCCTTGGAAGAAAACTCTCACAGATTTCTTCAAATACCAAATACTATGCTTTAGGCCTTCTTCCTCAGACTACCTTTAGGAGTTATATTTTCTAGCTCATGGTTTCCAGTAAGGATGAATGTAGGGGCGCTTTGTGCTGAAGGAGAATTTTAGCTATGATACTAACTTTAGGCTTTGTAATTATAAGGTTGATAAAGGATCCTGGGAAAGAAGAAAAGCAACCAGATGTGCAGAGGCATCCAATTATGCAGGACGTGAGGAAGATAAGGAGNAACTCCGCCGGTCGACTACAGATGAACTTCTGAGTCCTTACATAATTTTAATTAACTGAGGATAACATACCTAACTTGAACAGTTAAGGTGCATCTACATCAGTGGTTTAATGGGCAGTATCATTTCTCTTAGGTATGAATGTGCTGAATATCCATGGTCAGAGTTATGAGGAACACAGTTCGTGCCCACAGCCTGTGCACACACTATGGTTTATCTCCTGAGCTAAGCAGAAAGCTTCACACAGGGATGCAATCCAGAATACCTAGTGTTAGTGGGGACAAAAAGTACAGCCTTTTAAAGTAAGAATTCATCAGTTTTGAAGTCCTTCTCCTATATGCAAGCAACAGTTCTGGAAATATTTATATGCCTCATCCGTCCTCTGAAGTTGAAGGATGTCCAAAATGACCAGGAAGGTAATTGGAGATCAGTCACAAGCTTCTGAGCCGTCCAAAAAAAAAAAAAAAAGAAATAAGAAAAAAAAAAAAAAAATAAAAAAAAAAAAAAAAAAAAAAAAAAAAAAGGAAAAAAAAAAAGCAGCGCAGCATCTTGATGGGATCACGACTGCAAACTGCCAGCTGACTGACACAAACTTACACCTGGCCTTTCTGCTTCCAAAGAGGACAACTTTAACACAGTATTTACTGCATCAATTTAAGTGATCTTACACCACCATTACATCTTCAGTTCAGAAGAATCAAGCCAAATGCAGCTACCTGAGGGTCACCTCCTCGATTCTGTCAGAGATTACTACTCTGATGAACCCAGCCAGGAAAAGGACCAAAAATTTCATTTGGAGGTTGAACAATTCAATGGCAGTCTGTCAAGGTCACAAGAAAGCAGATCTTTGCAGAATTCCATCCTACAAAACCAACGTTGCTTCAAAAGTGAAAAGAAAAAATGAAGGCAACATTTGAAAAATGGGGACAGAAACTAAGTCTCTGCTAAACCCAGGCAAATTTGTACTGTTTCAGGAAGATGAAGAACTTTGGGAAAAGGAAAACAAGGTTACTGCACTACTCAACCTGTAGTGTCTGGGGCCTGGGAAAGACCAGAGAACCCTCTTGAGAGATATTCAAAGGTTTGGAAAAAGGAGATTCACTACCCTCCCCTGTGAAAATTTCCTTATACCCTAGAGTCTCAGCATGGGACACTCTGAAACAGAAGAGATTTGCTAATGTTAGAGTTTTCACTTTAACTCAATATAGTACTGGTGGGAGATGGTTAATTCCTGTGGTTCAAGATTTCTGTAAGATTGCCTATCCATTGCTAGTGGTGAAAGCCTAGACTTTAAACCCTTAAGGAAAAGATCTCTGCCTGTGTCTTCCCCCTAGCAACAGCTAATGACACAATGAATACTTGTTTCCATATAGCTGCAGCAGTTTGCTTAAGGGATAGGGGGAAAGGAAGGCAGAGCAGCTATTTTCATATGATCACACATTTAATTTGTTTTCATTAGAACAACAGTGAATCAGTTTCTCTCCCTGACCTTATGCGACTGTGCATTACCCATACTCACGTAAATGCAGCATCTGGCAATGCATAAGGAGAGTTTGTTTTGAAGCTATAGACAGGCAGTACCGTTAAGCAGAGTAAAATATAATTCCACTCCAGAGAACACAGCAGTAACAAGGGAAGGATGCTACAAGAAAGGCTGCAAAAGAGTGAATGTTGAAGGTGCTGTTCCATATACTGCTGTGTGTGGGGCCAAGTACACAAGATAGGCACTATCCCTCAACTGCTAATGCAGGTTCTGGAATAGATTTTCAGTGGTACCCCAGGTGTTACCATATTTTATCATTGTCCTTGCTCTGCTGTGTTTTCTCTTTCTCATTTTATTTTTTCCAGTGTGACACCAAAAGGCACAGCAGGGGATAACTGGGAAAAAANAAAAAAAAAAAAAAAAAGGCTGCTACTTTACTTTCTGGCAGCAATGGTTATGGTACAAGCAGGGAACAGAAGGACTGGACACAGAAAGTAAAAATGGGAGGACGGAGCTGGAAGAGGGAATCTCCAGTTGTAGAATACTTTTCCAGGAAGGAGGGGTGGGATATAGTTACTAGGCAGATACATATTTCTTGCTGAATTCCTCTGTTTCAACAGAACATGAGCTTTTTTCCATCTAAAACCCACAGCTCTCAATTGGAAATTGGCTACCTTTTGCAAAGTACAGCACTTCAATGTGCCCTATGTACAACCACTCCCAGAATAATGTTTCTTTGCCAATGGCAATTTTAAAAACAGATCCATTTCTATGTGTTTCACTTTCCAAATATCACACAATCCTTCAAGTGCAATTATTAGGACTGCAACTAAGAATTCTGCAATTAGGTCTGCAACTCTTTGGTCTGCAAGTCTAAAAATTAGCCTTTGTCCAAAATGTTCTATGCAGTCTACTTCTTGCATTCATCATTGACTTGGAATTGTCTTTGCAACCTGACCTTTCCCTTTCTAGGTATACTATGTCAACTTCCTAAACTTTTTTGCTGATTTGACTCTTGTACAATTCCCCTTCCAGTGCCTCAAAGCTTCCACCCACAAATTTATTCCTTCTACAAGGATGACGGTTGGAGAGAAACTTCAAATCTCTGTTCCTACCACAGGCACCTACAAAGTCTAATAGGGAAGTTTCCTTTTCTCTGCAGTAGGATCTCTGTGCAGGACAGCTGATAAGGATGGATATCTCAGCACAGTTGGGAAATCCCCATAACTCAAACCCTCTGATGATTTCATGGAAATTTCAGACACAAAAGTGTCATATAAAATCCATGTACAGAATCGTATCTACAACCTCTGTCAAATCTTCCCAACAGTGGACTTGTCAGCACTGGTGTGCTATTATGGGAGACAACCTTGAATTAAAATACATATAATATCACATTCCATGTGAAGAGTGGTGTGTGAACAAGTTAAAACACCATCACCACAGCAATGCCCCCAGACAATCAGGAATAGACCAGCAAAGCCTAGAGACATCCCACCAATCCTGAGGGAACAACACTGTGGAACAACCCATGAATCTGTAAAACCTCAAGCTGCAAAAAAGCCGGAGGAGGATTAACTGACTTCTCAACCCTCCTGATGCAAGATGTAGTGGCGCTCCCACACTTGTGCCAGAAAATTGCAACATGCAAATACTCTCGGGTTATATGCTTTTAGCACACAGATAATAAGAACAGGCCGATAGGCACTCAGTATTATCATATGTTAAATGTACAAATGTTTATAGCTTTGCATCTAGTGCCATATTTGAAAGCATGGTGCCATGACTGCTTCCCTGGGGAGCCAATTCCAGTGACTGACCATCCTCTCAGTGAAGAACCTTTTCCTAATGTCCAATTATATCTTATCTTATATAGGTGCTTATAATGTGTGCATCTTGATTTCTATATCTGGAGATCAAATCTTAGCTAATATGCCCAGATGGTCTGAGCCATTTGGTCAAACTATACCATCAGAGCTATGGACTGTTAAGGATATGCAGCGAACATCAGAAAGCGAAAACCACATATAGCTTCAGGATCAATAGGTCAATATACAGGCTTTCCAGCTCTTGGCTGTCTTTGTTGCTTAATTACCACTGTTTTTCCACTTTTCACTCTTGATTCATTAGAGAAAGATGATTAGCAAGAAGCATCAGGAGCCACAAAGCACAAGATTCATATAAAGTGTTCAGTCTCACAACAAAAAGGCTGAGATCTCTCAGAGCAATATGTTCAAAGAAGTCTCTCTTCTAGTTGCTGATCCTGCTTCTGCCACTCCCTCCTCTGCACTTAAAGAATGAGGGACTGGAGGGGCTAGGATGTGCCATAAGGGCATGCCCTTAAGCAGAAAATACAACACTGACATCAAGTTCTGGAATCAGATCAGGTACAATCATGCTCATCCTCTATTCTTTCTTGCCTTTTTATTTCAATAGCTGTGTTGCAACCTAAATGCACTGTATTATGTGCCAGGTGCAATGAAGTCACATATCAAAGAAACATAAATGTATTTAATTTCCATATCATCCTCTCTCTGGAATGACATAAGGTGGTACTTCTAACCTGTAAAATAATCAATGCAGCAAATTTGAGAGAAGAAAACTTCAAAGGGAGTCAAAGAGAACATAAAGTGTATAATTAGCAGCAGGACTGAAGACTATCAGGACTGCTTTTTGCTTGCAATTACATTTGGCTTCTTCCACCCTGACTGGAAAAAGACCCCAACAGAAGTAAAATCTGGTTGTTTTGCCAGTACACAACAGGGCTTTGAAAGAATTCTGAGATCTTTGGTGGGATTAGTGGAGTAATTTAATAGGTAGTCATGTTAGTAAGTAGAAAACAAAAAGACATTTGCATTTCAGACTGCCTGTATGGTTTGGGGATAGTGGAGGAAGAAAAGTAAGCCTGAAGAAGCCTGAAGCTATTCTGCACTGAGGAAAAAGCCCTGAGAGAAAGTGGACGAAAGAGATGAAGTTAAGGGAATAAGATTCTGAAAAAACTATACAAAACCATCCATTTCACTTCCAGGCTAATGCAATATTGTTCACAACACAAATAAGCATTTGATTTCTCATTTAAATTATGGAATCATGGATCCAGAACAATTCAGTTTGGAAGGGAGGTCATTCCAACCTCCTGCTCAGAGCAAGCTCTGCTACAAGGCCAGACCAGGTTGCTCAGGGCTTTATCAAACTGGGTCCTGAAAATCTCCAAGAATGGACATCCCACAACCTCTTTGGATACCTTTTCCATTGTTTGATTGTTCTCAGGGGAAAAAAGCTTTTCCTTATATCCAGCCCAAACTTCCAGTTTCAATGTACCCATTGTACCTCATTCTCTCACCCAACGACCATAAGAGCCTGGCTCCATCTTTTTGATAAGTCCCCCACAAGCACTGACAGGTTGCTATTAGGTTTCCCTTGGAGCCACCTCTTCTCCAGGACAAACAAGCCCCGTTCCATTCCCTCAGCCCACCATCGGACAAATACTTCAACTCCCTGAACATTTAATGGCTCTCTGCTGAACTTTTTACATTTTATCATTATCATCCTTGCATTTGAGGTACCCAAAGCTAGATGCAGATGTCATCTAATGAATGCCAAATCCCTTAATCTCTTGAATATGCTGTTAATACAGCCCTGGAGACTGCTGGCACCGTTTGCTGCCAGGGCTCACTGCTGGTTTGTGCTCAGCTTTTTGCCCCCCAGGCTCCCAGCTCATGCTCAGCAGTGCTGTTCCCCTGCTAGCCAGTCCCAGTCTGCATCACTGGGATATCAAAATTATAGAACATAGGTCAGATGTCTGGAGGTCATCCAGTCCAACTGCTTCTCAAAAGCAAGGCTAACCTCAAGGTAAGATGAAGCTGCATCCATCATCTAAACTTGAAATCCACAAATGACATACACAAAACAAACTACATGAAGTCTCAAATTCTATTTCTAAATAAATCTTTAAAACACTACTATTATTATTACTATTTTCCAAGTATATCATAACCAATAAAAACTGGTACTATAAAAAGGTAAAGAGATGACAGCAGCTGCAAAAATAATGGAAGTATTCAAAAATAATTATTTGATAATGGAAAGGACAGGGAAGGTGAAGGATTTTAGTGAAACGTGTTAGAATGAATACTAGACCCAGGCTCACTTCAGTTGCCTTGGGAAGCAAATGCAAATTTAAGTCAGTTTTTGAGCACAACCATTAAAATAGGGAACATCTTCAGGCCAGATAAAGTGATGGCCTGGAAGTGACCACAGCAACAATAATCATCCAGATGCCTCTCCCAGGCTCCATTTATTTTCACACTGAAACTGTTCATGCCTCTCAAATCTCTAAAAAGACTATCCAAGACAGCCAGTGCAACAGACTACAACAGGAGAAGGCTGCGAGACAGGCAGAAGATGCAGAGACATCCCCACAGCAGAACTCTGCAGTGGGATCTTTGCAAACCACAGAAATTTGGTACACGTCATGGTACCCCTACATGTGCCCACCTCCTACCTCTGCCTTGACTGAGGCTTTGGTGAGGGCCACTCCATTTACTAGCTTGCTCAACTTCTTACAGATTTTTCTATCCCTAACAGAGACACAGAAGGTACCATTAATCCTTCCTTTTGCCCCACAAGCTACTTGCCGTGTGCCCTTGGGAGAAATCTCAGCTCTGCTCACAAACTCAGGGTGGCAGACAGCAGGGTCCAGTGCACTGCCAGACATGTGTTCGTGATTACATCAGCAGACAAAGAAAGATATGGGAAGTGAGGAATGTGGAAAGGGCAGAGAACAGCTTGGAGAAAGCAAGGGGAAAATCAAAGGGCAGCTCTGGTACCATCCCTCTAGAACCTCTTAGTGAGAAAACCAGATCATCCTCACTGGGGGTCTGCACATCTTATGCTGCTGAAGACTCCCTCACAACCAACCCTTCACCAAGCATCCCATAGCTGGCAGAAGAACCAGCAGGAAGAAGCAGTTAACCTGCCCTACCTGCTAAAGGCAGACACCCACCACTGACTTCAGTGTTAAACAGAAGAATCGCCAAAACCAGTGACAGCCTCCCAACCTTGTCACTAAGCATAACCTATAGAAAATCACCACCCACACAAAGATCATCAGTATATCTGCCCAGATCCAGCTGATGAGATGAATCCCACATGAAGCAGTGAATAAAAGATATGTGGAGATTGCTGCATTAGTGTTGCTTAAGTCAACTATTTGGAACTGTAACAGGACAGGGATGCCCTGGTACTCTGTTTGTCAAGGTTACAGTTACTGATGCTGATGAAGTTCTGCACCTGATGGCTCAATCTGGTCCTAACTCATTCAAAGCAGTTGTCTGGCAAGGCTGCAGTCATACATTCTGATTGAGAGTAACAATCCATGTGACAAACCAAGGAACAATGGGCCAACACATCTGTATGGTGCAGTCAACAACTCCAGAACTCTTGAAAACAGTTCCTGGTTCTGCCTTCAGAGTAACTGCAGGCTGTGACCCAACAGTCCTGATGTGTAACCTCTGATCAGGAGATCGGAGGATGCGTCAGCTGTCACACTGGCCTACCTCATCACATTAAGACATTTATAAGCTAGTTGTATTTTGCATTTTGCACATGTAATTGATTTTTAAAGACAAGAAATTTCTTCATAACATTTCCCCAATAAACTACCTGTTTAAAAGGAAACTGTTGTAAACTGCTTCACCCACAGAAGCTTGAAAAGCTTGGATAGCTCAGGACAACCCCATCCCTTTTAAACAGAATCCAGATCATAATGGAACACACCATGCAAAGAGAGAATACTTAATATATCAAATGCAAAGAACAAAATGGTGCAGGAAAGTATTTGTTCAGCACAAGGACAGAAGAAATTTATATTTAATCTTTCAAAGGTATTTTGATTGTGGATCTTATATTGCAAAGCACTTTAGTTTCTTAAGGCAGAAACTAAAAGTGCATTATCACAAAAGCAAACCTATATCTTAGGATCTTAATGAAACAAGACCATGAAAAAATATCTATCTGCTAATTCAAAGACTTATCAAATAAAATAAAAGAAACAAAGCATTTCCAGTACTTGCAGGGGACTTCAAAAACAAAGGTTCTTTTCCAGTCTTGTGGAGAATCGAAGCTGCATTTCCCCCAGCAGCAAGTATAAAAGGCACTTCCAAGTGGTGTCCAATACTGTGCCATAAGATCTGCCAGTGAACGTCTAGGGCTACCACTAGAAACATAATTAAGCATTTAAGTTTAGTATTCCTATAGTAAGAAGGCTTTTTCGCCACCCATCTTGTTTTTTCAGCAATGTAAACTTAAGATAAATGTCTGACTTTAGATTATTTCCTACGTAAGTGAAGTTTTTAAGTTGCTAAAGGGAAAAAAAAATTCCTTTTATAAATCTACTTTTTTTTTGATCTTTGATCCAATCTACTTGGATAATACTGTAGTGCAAAAAGAAACTTCATACTAATCTGAGTCTTACAACAGAAAACCGAAACTGAGTTTTATAAACTACTTATTTGTAGTGACAAGAAGCAAAATATTTATATATTATCATTGGTACTGTATATTTCTGGTTACTGAAGTATTTTAAAAATCTGGATCTAAATGTAGCACAGTGGGTCTGTGAAGAAGCGGTAAAAGGACAAATACATAAGTTTTTCCCTATGAAAGAGCAATGTATATGTTTGTTGCCTTTTATTTTGTTTCACATTTCATTCTCCACTAAAAAGAAATGAGAGAGCAGCTATACCATGCAAAAGATCCGGTAATACTTGGGTATCTGCTACCACCTGCTGACAAACAGCACTATTGACTTTATCCTAGTAAATCTTAAAGAAGTGACTCCTATTTCCCTATAAGAAAGTTTTCACTGCTGCTACAGATGCTGACAGTAAAAGCTACATGAAAATTTTCATACAGTGATAATTTCCTACCCACCCAGCTTGTCTGCATCAGATTCTCCACTGACCAGCACATTCTGCTCATCGAGCGGGTGCTGTATCCTTCATTCACCGAAGCCCTTCAGCTATTGCAAATGGCTGCTGCGATCAGTTACTGTGCAGCTACAAGAAGCTGAGTCCTCATTTACAAAAATCCTCCAAAAAACCCAGATCCACCTTTGTATCTCCCTCCTTAATGTTACAATGCTTGAGGTTCTCCTCCCCCTCTACTCTGCCCTGGTGAGACCGCATCTGGAATATTGTGTCCAGTTCTGGGCCCCTCAGTTCAGGAAGGACGGGGAACTGCTGGAGAGAGTCCAGCGCAGAGCCACAAAGATGATGAAGGGAATGGAGCACCTCCCTTATGAGGAAAGGCTGAGAGAGCTGGGTCTCTTCAGCTTGGAAAAGAGGAGACTGAGGGGTGACCTAATGAATGTTTATAAATATGTGAAGGGTGAGTGTCAGGAGGATGGAGCCAGGCTCTTCTCTGTGACATCCAGTGATAGGACAAGGGGCAATGGGTTCAAGCTGGAACACAGGAGGTTCCACTTGAACATGAGAAAAAACTTCTTTCCAGTGAGGGTGACAGAGCACTGGAACAGGCTGCCCAGAGAGGTGGTGGAGTCTCCTTCTCTGGAGACATTCAAAGCCCGCCTGGATGCGTTCCTGTGCGATCTGATCTGGGTGTTCCTGCTCCGGCAGGGGGATTGGACTGGATGATCTTTCGAGGTCCCTTCCAATCCCTAACATTCTGTGATTCTGTGATTCTGTGAAGTAACACCAGCTTGGAGAAGACTCCAAGGAGACCTGATTGCAGCCTTTCAGTACTTAAAGGGGGCTCAAGAAAGATGAGGATAAACATTTTAACAGGGTCTTCAGCAACAGAACAAGGGGTAACGGTTTTAAACTAAGAGAAGTTCAGAGTAGATACAAGGAACAAATATTTTATGCTTAAGGTGGTGAAGCACTGGAACAGGTTGCCCGGGGAGCCGGTAGATACCCCATCTCTTCAAACAGTCAAGGTCAGGCCGGATGGGGCTCTGGGCAGCCTGACCTCGTGGAAGATGTCCCTGCTCACTGCGGGGGGGGCACCACATCATCTCCATCTTACCGTCGCGGGGTGGGCAACCAGCAGCCGCCGAAGTCTCGCGAGAAGCCGCGGCCGTTGGGCGGCTTCTCGCGAGACTTCGGCAGCAGCCGGCGATGGAGCAGCTACCGAGCAGCCCGCCGGGGCTGTCCGCCCTCCTGGCGGTGAGGAGGGGGCCGGAGCAGGGCCTGGCTGCCCTCCCGGGTGAGAGGGGAAGGCACCAACTGCCCGTAAGCGTGAGGGGGAACCTGCGGAGCTGGCTCCTTCCTCAGCTTGGCACGCGGGGTGGGCTGGTGAGCGCAGTCAGTGCCTGAAGTGGGTTGTCGTTTCGGTGCGGGAGGAGGAAAGCTGCTGGTTGTAGTTGCCCGGTGACGCTTCTGTCGTAATCTAATCTGTCACTTTTCTCCGTAGAAGACGGACTGGTCCGAGCCCTGGCTGGTGGGGCTGGCGGTTTTCCACGTCCTCTGCTTCCTCCTGACGTGCGTTTCTTTCCAGCACTACCGGGTGCAGATCGGGCACTTCCTGTGCATGGGTGAGCGGTCATTCCTGCTTCCCTGGGCGGCGGTGAGGGGCAGAGAGTGCATGTGCGTTGTTCAAGCTGCTAATACTGTCAAGTGGTTTGTTTTGGTCTCTTGATGATAACCGTTTTATTCGTGTTCTTGTGTAGGACACAGTTTTGTACTTTGCAACCAATAAAGTGCATGGAATTTAGTATTTCTCTTGTACTAATGTATGATAAATACAATGTTTATATGTGATAAACTATGACAAAAGCTGCTATGACCTATAAATATATATTTATTTAATTTCCAAGACTGTGTGAAGTAGTGACTTAAGTCTGGCCTTAGTAAAGGATAAGTAAGGTTTTTGTATGGTAAATGTTGTGTGTATCAGAGCTACCCAAGAAATTGTTACTGTGCTGGAGAAGCAGAAAAAAAATTGGCTGAGAGCCAGCAGTTTCTTTTTGCTCTGTTTTATTCTAATGCTGCAATTCAGTGAATGTGTCCAGCTTTCAGCTGGATCCGTTTGTGGAGCAGGTTCACCATATGCCCTGCTGACAGCTGTGATAATGGCATGAGGAAGAGTAAGACAGTTTTAAGTTCATGGCAGTAACAGTTTGTGTCATCTCAGGGTTTGCCAGACTTCAGCCTGAGAATCGACATTGGCCTTGCTTAGCCAGAGCTGTGTCTTTATGGCTGACTGGCTTTTCAGAAGGTATTTGGTTTAATTAAGATAGCATGGATTTGGGTTAGATCCATCTGTTATGAGCAGTACCTTGGTTCTAGGTATGGGTTGGATTTTCTGGTGAATTGGGTTTTTTTTTACACAATACCTCAGTTCTGTCACGCTTGCAGTGTAGTGGAGGAAAAATGAGCAGGCAAAAGGCCCCTTGAAGACTATATAGACTTTTTGAAATACCATTTAGTGAACTAGTCAAGTTGGAAGAGGAATTACAGCTACCTCAAAACTGCAAATAACTCAAATAAAGCTAAGGTTTCAGGAAGATTAAGTATCCTCAAGAGGAAACTAGAAACTGTAGTAATTATTGTAGATTCACTTGTAACTGCGGAGTTTAAAATTATCTACAGAGGGCAAAATAACAATGCCCTGTTTATGACACATTAAGCCTGAATGTTCCCCAGAAAGATATAGGCTTTTCTTTCTTAAATTTAATATTAGACCTTCTGAATTTCCAGTGACATGCTGTTTGCTTTAGAGTCCCTGTCTAAAGTGTTCACACTGTTAGTAACACTAGTTTGCATGCAAGGTGTAAATACATTGGAAAATGCAGTGGAACTGATCACTGCTGGCATTTTAACCCAGGTGTGATGTAAACTTGCTGTTAGCAAGAAGAGTGCATAAAAGTATCCATATTGAGTCGAAACTTTGCACTTGAAAAACTGAACCACTTTTGATATGTCTGCAATATAAATACTTTGTATTGTAGATGGTAAGAAATAACTGAGGAAACATTGGTTTACCTTGGCAGCTAAGCAGCCATAGGTGTGTTTATATTGTGTAGTACCAAGCAGAAGTAATTGAGATGATGGCAAAACAGTATAACATGTTGTATTGCCATGGCACTCTTTCATGTCACCAAACTAGTTATTTAATTGTCTTATGCAGGTCATTTTTAGTTGATGAATCAGTTTTTTTGCTTTGTTCCTTGTGAAGAATGATACCAGGACAAACTTAAAAGCAGTAGAACTCCAGATTTTTCTGTTAAATGTGGGATTGCGCTGGATTTTCTGTCTCGATGGCTTCATGTTACGTGTAATTGTTGATTAAGAATATGCTAGCAGCAGAATACTCAGTTATATACCTATTGAAACAAAATTTGTGTTTTACCAAAACACTTATATATAATCAGTACCCAACTTCAGATAGCAATGTTAGATATAGCATTGTGATACCAAAACATCTAAAATGGTAACTTAATTCCATAGCAGTTTTGATGGGTGCTGACATTTCTTTTACCAGCCATAATTTAGAAGCAGTCATCAAGAAGATTGTTGGAAAAAATACTGATTTTTGAAATTTTATTTTTTATTCACTTATATGCTGAGCTCATTCTGTAAGCTCAGATGAGCACGATTTTATTTTTGTTTGTAATATAGTGTGCATGTTTTGTGATCACTTAATATTTCTTAGAAACTATATGGGACATTTAATTCAGAATTGGTTTTGTGAAATTAAATATTAAACATGCAGTTTAATCTTCTGAGGATCAAAGGATTCTGATATCTGGTATGTAAACATCTTTAGTATACATGGCAGAACTGATGTCAGCTTATTTTTAAAGAAATATTTAATCTACTATTTTTTTTGTTGTTGTACAGTGGGTTTAGTATACTGCGCTGAATATATAAATGAATTAGCAGCCATGAATTGGAGGTAAATGTTTTTTCTTTCATTTTTACATTTAAATTAATGTTCTTCTAAAAATCTTATTTTTTTCATATCATTCCTAGAAAATATTAAAGATAGTCACTCATGCCTCCTCAGTAGGATGTGACTGTAAAGTGTCTGTTGCATTTCTTGATATAAAACTTTTGAACAAAACCATACAGTACAACTTAGTTATCACTTAGCTTATAAGAAAAAGTAATTTTTTAATAGCTAGCATAAATATTGTACTGCTCAAAATCTGTGTTTGTATGGATGGTTGTAAACCAACTGGTCAGAGAACTAAGAGAAAAGCAGAGTAGGATGGTTAAGGGGAAGAGGATATGACCTTTTGGTGTTTGGGGTTTTTGTTTTGTTGTTGTTGGGTTCTCTTTGGTACCTATTCATGTTTAATAAGCTGAGGTTAAGCTGCAGTTCTCAAAAATATCACCACTATTTTATATACTTATTTATATGCATAGAAAATATTAAAATTTGCCTGTTTTATTAAACTTATGTACCAGAATTAAACTGATGGCTTATTTTGATAAGCACTGAACTAACCTTTTCATGATCTAACTGGAAATTATGTGTTTAACACTACTTCGTGCAGGCATCTTAATTTTAAGTCTTTATGTTCCATGCCTGACCTAAATTACAGCTTTGCTGCATTTATTATTTCTCTTACCTTTTCTAATATGAATAACCAAAATACCTAAGAAAGTAATTTCAGATGCTTCAGGATAAGTATGCTTTCTGATGCAGAAATACATGTACTGTTGTAGTCACATTAGTAAGTTACTTAATCTATGGTTGTTTCATTTAGGTTTTGTACAGTAAAACCTTAAAGACTGATATTGTAATAAATATTCGTAACTGGTGAGATATTGACTGTCTCTTTGTTCTGACTTAATACAGTAGAATGCTGGCTTATGCTTAAGTATCCCAAGAAGTAGGATAACCTGTACAATGTCCATGTTGAATAGTTAATGTGAAAGTCTAATGGTATGTGAACTACACTGAATAAAACTTCCTCTCTTATTTTTCTTTATTTTATTTCTTTTAGGCTGTTTTCTAAATACCAGTACTTTGATTCAAGAGGAATGTTTATTTCGCTAGTATTTTCAGCACCACTGCTGGTGAACACTATTATAATTGTGGTATGTATGTGTTCATTTATACGGATGCTTTCATTAAAGTGATAAGTATGTGGATTAGTTAAATTTAATAATGTACTTTTCAGGTCACCTGGGTTTACAGAACCTTGAATGTAATGACTGAACTGAAGACACTGCAGAAGAAAGTTAAAGCGGAAAAAGAGAAAAAGAAGTGAAAGCACCTAACACTGTTTTTTGGGGTTTTTTTTAATTGTAATAATACTTGTCCAGGTAATCAGTCCTTCTGTATGTTTATCCAGAAATGGCAGCGGTCAAGAGGACTTTGCAGTCTGTGGCCATGAAGGAGGTGGAAGCGGGTATCTAACAATACATTTGAATTGGCCGTGAAATGGAGAAACCGAGCCTTAACAGGTCTTTGTGCCCTTCAACATAACATAGTTTTCACCATGACCCGAGCTATTAGTATTGGTGAAACACAGTCTTCCAGTCAGTTTCCATTTGCCTATGTGTTTTTTAACTATGTCTGTGTGTGTTTATTAAGTATCTGGTCTTCTGCAGCTTAAGCCACTTCGAGCTATGTTGTGAATTCCAGTGAGGGATTGTATTCCGAATACCTCAGGAATCCATGCTTCTATGAAGCATTTAACTTCTTTATAAATCCAGTTTCATACTTCCTGTGTGTATTGTGTGCCAGTAACATTTAATAAATAAAATTATCCACTGCATCAGATTTTTTCTTTCTTTTTTTCTCATAAAAACTACCAGTTTGGTAAAATCTTATATTTAATTTGTGTAAGTAATTCAAAATTATCTCTGTGTTTGTTTTTAATTTACATTTCATTATCTTAATGCTGCTAGATAACAATCTTTTCTTAAAACTGGATGTAATTTTGATAATAACTTTTGCTTATTTGTAGAAAAGTGAAAGGGAGAAAATTTAGAATGTTCTATGCAATTTTTACCTATTTAGATTTTTGTGTGTGTTTTGCCTTTTTTAATAAATAACTGAAAATTAAAAATTGACTCTGGTAAAAATTAAGAAGACATCAGTTTTTCTCAGAGTAACCAATTTTTATGGTTTGAGAAAATTTGTGGGGGGAAATTAACACAATGGAAGAGCTATTTTTCAGGACCGTGGAACTGGCCTGTTTGATTTTATACAGACAGATGTAGTTGTCCGAGGCTGGTTTAGAAAAGTTCAGCTTTGCTCTTAAATTTTGTTGGGGAGAGGTAAGCAATTTTTCATGTGTGGCCCTAAGCATGACCGCACAAATATTGTGCTCCTGACTTTCCTCTTGTGAACTGTTCTGCAACAATATCAGTGCACAATTGCTTTAGCAGCACACACTTAAAGCTGTAATATCTTTTCATACTGAGATGCCACCTGTTATCAATAGCCTTTGGCTTCACAGCGTGTATGAGTCTGATTTACAGTAAATGAAGTGGTTCAGAGCAGGTAAGTAGCAAGTCTTGCAATGGAAAACAATGTGCCTTACTTGGTACGTCTAAGGAAAACTTTCCCTAAATAGTTCAGTATTTTGTCTTCCTTCTTGTGTGTGAGGTCAGAAGAAGAAAAAGAAAATTTTATTTTCGGTAAGTACGTGAAACTGGTGAGATAGAGCAATCAAAACTGTCCTTTCTAATGTAAGATAGACAAGATAACAAAAATTACTTTTTTCTGTACTGCCTGCTTTTCTGTTACTCTTACTTGACACAAGATCTATTGGAGAAATTCTGTCTACCTTTAGAGATGTCAATTGAAATTAAAAAAACTTGTGCTTGCTTAATTCTCTTTCCTCTTCCTCTCAGTGTAGTTGACCTTTCAGGCAGTATTTCATTTTGTGTTGCATTACCAGAGTAATTTTGCCCTTTAATATATGATCCCAGGGCATTAAAGCTCTTTAACAAAGTTGAAGAACAGAGAACCCTAAATTGTGAGTAACACGCAGTTTATTTATTCTTAATTAGCAAGCAAAAATTAGTTACATTCGGCTAACTGATAATGTATATTGTCTATTGATTTCTGATACCACTGACATAATGCGATAGCTAGGAGGCAGCTAATGCTTGGTTTTAGAAAGTTTCAATGTGATAGGTTTTGTTTTGGTTTTTTGTCTTCTAAAAGTATTGCTGAGTGTAAATATAAAAAGCTTCAAGTTCCAAAGTTGTATCAATGTTTTTTGAAGGACGAACATCTTAAAATGTATGCTTCCAAATCGTAAGCTTGGTGTTTTTAAACCTTACCTGACTATTGAATCTGTATTAACTAAATGTAACAGTTACAGAAGATAATCTTTCACAAACACAAGAATGTGGTTTCTATGTATGTTTTTCAGAACAGTAGTCCCATTTTCTACATTTCAGAAAGTCTTTTATCAGAGTTGTCCTCTAGCTAACCCTGCCTAAGAAACGCTAGGTTTAACAGCTAATTTAAAAAAAAAAAAAAAGGTTATTTTAACCATAAGAGGAACTATCAGAATTAAGTAAAGTGTGGCTTTTCTTCATTATGTGGCTGGATTTATGAAGTGATAGCGCAATAACAGAATGTAAGGGTCTACTTGCTGACAAACCAAAATAACTACATCATTAATTCAGAGACTGCTTTGCTTACTTGGAATGTTGTAAGTGTAAGTGAATGAGAACCAAATGTTTTAGGCTTGTGGAATACCTTTACCTTTAATTGGGAGACCTGAATTTAGGTTGCTTGCAGAAGAGTCTCTTTATTTCAGTTTGGAACAGGCAAACAGAAAAGCTGGTAGCTGCTCCATTTGAACCCTCAAAGAGTAAGAGGAGACCGGTGATCTGTTACTGGTTCTGTGTATCTTGCAGACAGTGACTCAAATCTTCAGCTTGCTTTAACGTGTCTTTCCACAACAGCGCATGGCATCAGCCAGTGTGGAAAAACATTAAAACGGAGAAAGTAATATTAACCTGGCAACTTTACCCTAGTACAAAGTAGTTCTGTTGAATATAAATTGGTGAAAGGATAGATTAGCAGAATTTAGTTGGCAGAGTTCTGGAGCTTGAAGTTGGCCTTGTTCCCTATGGAAAAGTAATAACTGAGATGAGATGGGTTTCCAGGAATGAGAACCTAGAATTCTTTCTTTTTCCATAGCCACTGAAGTGCCATATCCTTAGCTTAGAGTGTATTTTCACCTCTTTTTGGTCCAATGAACTCATTATTCTAGACAGAATGGAACAGATCTGGTAAAAGAATTTGAATCTCTGTTCCTCAGGAATATTTGCTAGCTTAGTAGATGTGTGGTTCAGGTATAGCCATCTCCAAAGGCATGGAAGGACAATAAATTCAGGTCTCCTGCATCCTTGTGTGTATTCTAAATCAAGAACTTTGAAGGATAGTGATCTTAAAAGAAGGGATCTGTTCAAGAAAAGCTGTGTTAGATGGTGATCTGCTGTGGTATGAATCCTAAATGAAGAGTACATGGAGAGCCACTTTGTGGATTTCCGAATCGTAAGCTCAAATCTTGAACTGTTTTTTATAGGAACTGTGAATGTCAGGAAAAGGAATAGTGATTTTGTTGTATGAAGATAGAAATGAATACAACTGTAATGTAGGGAATCACAGAATCACAGAATGTTAGGGATTGGAAGGGACCTCGAAAGATCATCTAGTCCAATCCCCCTGCCGGAGCAGGAACACCCAGATCAGATCGCACAGGAACGCAACCAGGCGGATTTTGAATGTCTCCAGAGAAGGAGACTCCACCACCTCTCTGGGCAGCCTGTTCCAGTGCTCTGTCACCCTCACTGGAAAGAAGTTTTTTCTCCT
>VZTO01019141.1:9130-13514 GCA_013400615.1 Syrrhaptes paradoxus | reverse complement strand
GATAGACTACCATGATAAGGCACATAGCTTAGCCAGATGAGCATGCTGATCAGTGCCCTGCTTACACAACTGGCCCTTTATCTCCTCCTCTCCATTTCTCTCATACTTGTTCCCCCATTCTCCACTTTAAAATTCCATTTTTGCTGATCTTGTTCTCTCCCAAATAAACAACCCATGCATAATTAGTTTTTCCCTTTTATTCCAGTTTTGCTACATCCAAATTTGGTATTTATAATATTATTACCTGGGCAATCTCAGCCTTACGGTATCAGTGGTTTGGTTACCTAGGTGCTGGCCTTTCAAGAACCTACTCCCCGAAAGGTCCCAATACTCCTCTTCAGGTATCTGTAAAGTTTGCAAGTTTCTTATATAACTGCACTGTAACTCTGTGAAATGCAGCCATTTGTCACAGCGCTGTCTGTAACTTCTGTCAGCTTCTTGCACCGTTACCTGTTACATGCAGCGATTTCTCATGTCATATCCAGTAGTTCCTGATGTCCTCTTCGGTTAGCTTAACTTAATCTCAAGCTGGGGCCTTGGTCACCTATCTGCAGCCTTATAGTGCACGTTGTGACACTTGTTAAAATAAAATATTGAAAAAAAATACAGTTTTAGAGCTTCAGTGGTAGATGCTGAATTAAATCAGATTTTGGGCAGTCTTGATTGATTTATGAAACTAATTCTTTTTGTTCCCAGGTTAAAATCAATATTCAGGGAGATGTAGTTGATCGTGGAAGCACTAATTTGGGAGTAAACCAAGCTGGTTTTACTTTGCACTCTGCAATTTACGCAGCTCGACCTGATGTTAAATGCATTGTTCATATTCATACTCCAGCAGGGGCAGCGGTAAGTACACTTTTTAGTTTGTCATCTGTCCTGTTCCCTCCACCCCATGCAGCTGGAAAATAGATGGGTCCCTCTTATCGTTTGCTTCCTTTCTGAAGGGCACAAAACCTTTAAGTCTGCCTTCAAATATGTGGTTCTGTTTGAATCAATCAGATCCTCCCTATTTGGTTGTTACACGAGTGGTCAAACAGTGCATTGAGCTCTAGAGTTGGAAAATACATATTTTTTTAACTGATTAACAGCAATGATACAACCATGTTATGGCTAAATGATCAGATTCTTAATGCTGTGAATTATAGAGTAGTCCTTAAAGATATTCCTTAATTTTACCTGCCATGCTGTGGAATTACCCATGTCAAAATTTGTCACAAAATTTATTCTTTTTGGAGGAAAAAAAAATAAAATAAAAATCACTAAGTGGAGTGAAAGAAATGAAGGATGCAGTTGATTTGGGGGTTTATGTACTTTTTTTTCCTTTCTGAGTCTTTTCATATTGGTGTTGATGTCTGTGATGGGTTAGCCCAGGACAATGTNAACGTGATTTTTGTATCCAATCCCAAAGTTGTGAAAAATAGAGGCTTTAGGGATGGAGTATAAGACCACTATGTATGTGCCTGTACACAGACACATACATATAAAAATATATAGTATTTTTAATTATAATTTTGTCGTGATTATATTTCAGGTTTTTTCTCCTGTTTTTTTCTGTTGCAAGAAATTAAGTTAGTTGTTTTAATATTTCTCAGGTTTCTGCAATGAAGTGTGGTCTCTTACCAATTTCACCTGAAGCGCTTTCTCTAGGGGAAATAGCTTATCATGACTACCATGGTATTTTAGTGGATGATGAAGAAAAGGTGGTTATTCAGAAAAATTTGGGGCCTAAAAGCAAGGTCAGTATTTACATTTGGAATGAAAGAAAGGTATGTGCATGAGGGTGGGAGGAGGTATGTGTATAGATCAAGAGCAAGACAACACTTCCCTTACTGCTGTTGACTTTCTTTGCAATGTCTTTCTAGGTCCTTATTCTCAGAAACCACGGCTTAGTATCAGTCGGAGAGACTGTTGAGGAGGCTTTCTACTATATTCATAACCTAGTGCTTGCCTGTGAGATTCAAGTAAGAATTTTAGTATGTTATGTTATAATACAGTCTGCTATATTAACCTTCAAACAGATCAATAGTTGCACTGGTTAAATTATTGATCTAAACTTAACGTGGTTATCTGTGAAATCATTATATGACGCAAGGACATCCAAAACGTTGGCTTGACCAGCAATATTCATATATTGAATTGGAGCCATCGATTTGATATATGCTGCCTATTAAAACAGGTATTTTCAAAGTCTTAAGACAACTTGTATATACAAGTGTGTTAATTTATTTAGCTTTAAAATGAAGCACGTCTCTTCTGTTTTGCTAATCTAAATTTTTTGGTTGTTTTTGGAGTTTTCCCTCCCAAGAAACTAAAAGATGACTTTATTGTTTTTAAGGTACGTACCCTGGCCAGTGCAGGTGGACCTGACAATTTAGTACTTTTAGATCCTGGAAAGTATAAAGCCAAGTCTCGTTCACCTGAGTCTCCAGCAGGTGAGGGTACTCTCTCCCATCCAAAATGGCAGATTGGCGAACAGGAATTTGAAGCTCTTATGCGAATGCTCGATAATCTGGTAAGGCAAATGGTTTTGTCTGGTTGTTTTATATGATAATGTATAAAATACTTTAAAAGCCGCAATGAGGGACATGAGTGAAGAATGGGCTGCGTCTAGCTAGGATAGTTCATACAGCTTGCAGCCTATTCTTTCCCAAAGATTAAGGACCCTTAGCGGAAGAGACAGCATGAAAAGCGTCACTGAATTCTTTAGGTGTCCTTCATGCAGATGGGAGGTTTACTTCTGTATTCATAATCTGGTAGTTATCTGTGAGATCAAAGGGGATCCTTGTCTGATTTGGCACTTCCAAATGACAGTGCTGTGGTGCTTGCTGCTCCTTAATCTGTGTCCTTCCCTCTGTTCCCATCCCGTTCTAAAATGTGTAAAACAG
The DNA here is from genome assembly GCA_013400615.1 of Syrrhaptes paradoxus. Taxonomy (NCBI): domain Eukaryota; kingdom Metazoa; phylum Chordata; class Aves; order Pterocliformes; family Pteroclidae; genus Syrrhaptes; species Syrrhaptes paradoxus. Next base: position 10,629 of record VZTO01019141.1, on the reverse strand, counting down.
TGTTAATGTTTTGTCAGGTGCAGAGTCCAGCATGCTTTGATTTTGTAAGACTGTAATAGAACCTAGAAGAGCTCAAAAGACAGACTTCAAATAAATAAAAGTCTTCAGATTAAATGGGTTTAGTAAAATCCCATCTGTCATGAATGACCAGCTACCAACATTTGCTATTGAGCTTTAATGAAAAAGATGATACCTTTCCTGTCAGAAGGCTCCAAGTGGTGACTGTAGACACTGGTAATGAACATACAAAAAAATACGGTGAATTTATAATCAGACATAGTCTTCTGATTTGTGATTTAATTAATATTTTTCCTTTGTAGACTTAACTGTGATCATGTGATGCATGTGCCCCGACAGGATGCACACCAATGATATCTTAAAACACTATCCACCCCACCTACTATGTAGTAAATAACTAGGGTTTTTTTCCCTTAGATCAGTGTCCTAGCTGTAGTATGGAAAAAAAAATCAGGCTACCTGATTAGTAATTTGAATATCTAATATTTTCATATCAAACAAAGTGATCAGGTATAACCTGAAGTCAATAAAAAAGTTCCCATTTGTTTTTAGTGAGCAATAATCAGACTATTAATGTCACAGCCTATGGACAGCAGACTCCCTGTATCACTGACTGGTACCTTCGGTAGGTTCAGCTGGATTTCAGTTTCTCTAGGGAATATCAGTTTTATGTTTCTTACTGCAACCAAGAAGGAGAATCACAGAGGAAATAGCATTGTATGTGCTAGGAACATAGGAATAGAAAGGAGCTTTTAGCCATCCAATACAGGCCCTTACTGTTACAAATAGCCACATTATATTGGATAGCTAGCTGCATTAGGTGGTAGATAGTTACTCAAGATGCACTTTGATCATTAAAAGATGGAGCAGCAGCCAAGGTAATGTCTCAGTGGTGCTTAATGGGCTGAAGTTTCTTTACAACTAGCTTTATCTATAAAGAACTTGAGTGCTTTGGGAGGAAGGTTATTCACACTGTTTTTCTTTGAGCTAGTTGAACATAGTTTGCTAGTGGAAACTTCTTAGAGGAACTGTTAAATGTCCTTTTTGTGTGTTAAATGCTGAGCAAAAGAAGAAAGCGGGGAAAACATGACTAGTGTGTTAGGGAAGGTAAAAAGGAAAACAAAATTCAGTGGAAGTGGGAGAGAGAAACAACGTAGGTAGAGAAGATCAGGGAGACTAGACAATATGGACATAAAAGTAGCATTCTTGAAGCCTTACCATGTATAGAATATGTTGAATTCTAGATGTTAGAATGCAGAAGAGATCTTTTTGTATGCCTTATGTTTTGTATCATGCAGGTGCTTTTTTACGTCCTTGATTTAGAATTGTGAGAAACGGTCAATACATTTGATTGCAGTAAAAAAAAGAAAAAAAGAAAATGAGTAGCTGGAATATGGTACAAAGAAAAGTCAGAATTCTGCATTTAGGCTTGCATCCAACTCCAGAGACTTGAATTATTTTTTGAGAATTCAATGAGAAGT